>JAIGNY010002707.1:85000-137500 GCA_020152595.1 Chiridota heheva | reverse complement strand
AACAAAGCACAATATGTTAACCTTGGACCTGTTTACAACGTTTTTAGATCTCTGACATCAATTTGCACATTTTATGCAATTATATGATCATATTTTGACAGGGTGACCTTGGTATTTTCTAATATTTTTTTTCAAATTGTGCAGTAAATTGTGAAAAGTTCTTGGAGTTTTCACATGCCCCAATCACATTCTTACGGGAATATAATTTCTCATGATTTTCAGTGACTTTTAGGGAAGGAATTACATAGATATTTTGAGCTGTTTGCCCTGTCATACAGTGCAGATTTTGCATATCAAAAACTGATCAAACTTTGATCAGCCATGACCCAAAAACTAAAGTGCTTTTTCCAAAATTCCAAAACTGATGTGCTCAGATTTCAATACCCTTTCAAGCAATATAGAAATTGACCTTAAAAACATATCCTTCAATTTTGATCAAGAATTTTCATAATGCTATTTTTGTAACTTTTGTTCAATTATTGTAGTTATTATAGGAGTCATCTCTGTTTTGTTGTTCTAGGTTGAAAGAGAGAAGATTCGTTCAGAGGAAACAGCCATGAAGGCCACCTCCCAGAGAGGACTGCTTGATCAATCTCTTGTGGGTCTTGAAAATGAAAACGCTGATCTACAACGTCAAGTCCAGGCATTGCAAGCATCTCTGGCGGAAACGGAGCAACAACATGCTCAGAGGTTTGTGCTTTAAACTTCCTTTCAGAAATTGGGGATAAGAGGATGATGCAGGGGAGTACAGTACAGAAGGGATAGGATGGCAGGATTGGTGCGGACCTGGCCGGGTAGAGAGGAGATGCAGGACCGGGCGATATAAAGGTGGGGCTGGGCCAGGAGAGTGGAAAGGCAGGATCGGGCTGGGTAGAGTGTAAAGGTGGGGTAGAGTGGAAAGACAGGATCTGTCCAGATAGAGTGGAAAGGCAGGGCTGGGTAGAGTGAAATGGCGGGGTGGGGCTGGGTCGGGTAGAGTGGAAAGCCAGGATTTGGCCGGGTAGAGTGGAAAGGCTGGGTAGAGTGAAAAGGTGGGGCTGGGCCAGGTAGAGTGGAAAGGCAGGATCAGATCGGGTAGAGTGGAAAGGCGGGGCCGGGCCAGGTAGAGTGGAAAGGCAGGATTGGGCCAGGTAGATTGGTAAGGTAGGACTGGGCTAGGTAGAGTGGAAAGGCAGGATTGGGCCGGGTAAAGTGGAAAGGCAGGATCGGGCTAGGTAGAGTTGAAAGGCATGACCAAGCTGGGTAGAATGGAAATGCAGGATCAGGTCAAAGTGGAAAGGCAGGGTAGGGCTGGTTAGAGTGGAAAGGCAGGACTGGGCCAGGTAGACTGGAAAGGCTGGACCGGTCCTGGTAGAGTAGACAGGCAGGATCAGGTTGCAGCGAAAAAGCATGACAGGACCTGGTAGAGTGGAAATGCAAGATCGAGTCGGGAAGAGTGGAAATGCAGGACAGGGCCAGGTAAAGTGGAAAGGCAGGATCAGGTCATAGTGGAAAGGCATGACAAGAGTGGAAAGGTAGGAATGGTAGAGGGGCAGGACTAGGCCAAGTAGGGAGGACCGGAGCAGGACCATGCCAGGCAGGGAGGACCGGAGCAGGACTGGGCCAGGGACAAAGAAAGTGCACAACAGGGTGGTTAGAGAGAAAATGCTGGACCGGGCCAATTACAGTGGGAAGGCAGGACTGGGGTGGTTGGAGAGGAGGATGAAGATTGGAGGAAGGGATGATGGGAGGACCTGGGCAGAGGACAGGCGGTCTTGGGTTGAGGAACAGGGAGGACTGGTGCCGGATGATGGGAGAAATACCAGGGCAGATTGGGCTGAGGATGGAACAGAGGGGAGGGGAGATGGGGAAGAGGAGGGGTGTGACTGTGCAGGCAAATTGTTTGAAACTAAATCCAGACAAAACGGAACTAATCGTTTTCACACCATAGTTTCACTGCAATTTCTCCCCAAATAATTGTATAAAAATGGGACCATATGACATAAGTCCTGTTTTCGTTGTGAGAAATTTGGTTGTGCAGCTTGATTACAATCTTTCAATGCAAAACCAAATAGACTCCATTTCAAGATCATGATATTGGCAGATCCATAATATTGGTTAAATCAGGCAGTATATTACTGATGAGGCTTGTTAGACATTGGTTCACGCTCTTGTGACATCAAAATTGGACTACTGTAATGGCCCACTTTATGGTCTGCCTCATAAGCTTACTGACCGGCTTCAGCGCGTTCAGAATTGCACTGCACGGCTTGTCACCCGCACACATAGATGTGAGCATATAACACCTGTTTTACATGGCTTGCATTGGCTGCCGATTCATGACAGGTCCAGTTTCGAAATTCTTTAATATACCTATAAGGTTCTCAATGGTTTAGCCCCTGTCTACCTCACAGATCTTGTGCATAAATATCAACCAACTAGATCTCTTCAATCCAAAAACAAGTCATTATTAACTAAACGAATTATCAAAACATCTACTTACGAAAATCGGCGGTTTGATCATTCAGCTGCAGTATTGTGGAATGATTTACCAGATAAAGCCAAGCATGCAATTAATATTAATGAATTAAAAAAACATGTGAAAACTTACCTTTTTAGAGCTGCCTTTTATTAGATCATCAGGATTGTGTGTAATGTATATATAAATATTCAGGGCTAGAAGAACCTTGGAGGAGAGGGATCACTGCACGTGAAGCTGTGGCTTCATATTGACCTTTATTACAAAGTTCCTCCTCCAGTATACCTCTGATTTTGGAATATTCCTTTTAACTAATTATCTTTGCAAAGGAATTGGACGGAGGTTATGATTTCGCCTCCGTTTGTTTGTTTGTTTGTCATCAAGATATCTCAAGAATTGATGACTGGATTTGGATCAAATGTGGTGTTTGGTTTTGTTGCTGCTTAAGGAAGAAGAGAGTAAAATTTCAGACATATTGGAACAGGGGAAGGGTGCAAATAGAGGGGTGGGGATATTTTACCCTGTCATCAAGATATCTCAATAACTCGAGACATCTCAATAACTGGTGCTTGGATTTTGATTAATTTGGTGTGTGGTTTTGTTACTGCTTAAGGAAAAATAATTTTTGGAACAAGGGGAGCGTAGAAATGGAGGGGTTGGGATATTTTAGGGCAAGATTTATCAAGACTTAGTTGAAACTTTCCAATGGAATGTGCTGAACAATGATCATGTCATGAAAGAACAGCCACACAATCAATTTTTTGGACTCAAAGAAAATCAATTGAAGTGGTCTCTGATATTAAAGAAATCAATACAATTGGCTTCTGCCATGAATGAAAATGATGGAATGTGAATCTACCCTGTATAGAGCCCGAACAATGAATGCTTAGCTTGAATTAAACTCAAAACAATGATCACAAGTGATGATCCTCAAGTGTTTAGAATTTAAATGGCAATACAGATCAACTGTGAGAAAAAGATTGTTTGGGGTTATAAGTTGATGGGTCAAGAGTTTCTGAGGTAGATTGTATTCAGGTGGGAAACAAACAGGGGTTGAGGTATGCGCTCTGCAGACTGCTAAAATTCTTGTTTTTCTTTGTATTGTTTAATTAACACACAGACTTATTGAGCTGACCACTAGACATCGCCAGGAAACGGAGGTTGAGACGGAGAGGCTGAGAACTGCTCAGATACAAGCAGAAAAAATGCTAGAGGCACGAGAGAGGGCACACCGCCAAAGAGTCAAAGGACTGGAGGAACAGGTAAGGATTGGTTTGCAGATGATTTATGTTTCTTGTATATCATGTACTTGGCTGTAAAGGAAGCCTAAATAATAGATAAATGATTTATCTTTCTGATAAGCTAAACTATCAGCTTATATAATTCATATGGAAAGAGCATTCATCAAGTATTGCATTAATGATTTCATATTTTTACGCAGTCATCAATTTTGAAGGATCAACTTGATAAGGAGACAAGGAAACGGCAATCTTACATCAACCTTAGCTCCAAGACCAGTGATGAAATCTCAGATTTGAGGCAGATGCTGAGTGAGTATTTTAGCTTCAATACACAGCAACATTTCAGTGTATGTATAAGCACACAGATGCTCGCGCTGCCCGTAGCTAATTTTGCTTCCCAAGCTAAGTTTGTATGCATAAAAGGACATCATTGATATTCTGCATGAATTTGTTGCAGTCATTGATACACTGAAACATCTGAATTTCTCAAGATTGACAATGATGTTCATTAGAAATACATTGTCATATCCCCTCCCCTATAAAGAAAAATACTTCCCTTGGTTATAATTTATTTTCCTTCCAGCTAGTATTTACTTATCCTTTATAATTGTTATATTGTCTTCACAAAATTTGTAGCGATTCATTCAATCTTACATTTTCAGTCTTTTAAGAATGTTTCCTTTTAAAAGGCACTTGAAACTGTTTGCTTCAGTTATCTTGCATGCCTGTAAGTTCCCATCTCTTACTTCCTACATGCTGTCCTTGTGCCTCACCAATCAATCTCCGTCTCTTCCCCCAGATGACTCCCTTCACAATGTTTCTAGAGACCCCATCCTGGATCCCATCCTCCTGGAGCATGAAACAAAGAAGCTGGATGAATCCTTCAATGCCTCTCTTCGTATAAGCAGCTCTCCACCCACTAACATGTCACCTCGCAGACTCAAAGCTGAGCGACACCGAAGCTCATCTCCTATCAGGCTTGGAAGTCCGTCAAAAACCTCCACTCCAGCCGCCAGTAAGTTCCCTTTCATAGGTTAAAAAGAATCGGATTGTTATTTACCGTGCCATTCCTGCTTCTATGGTGGCTTTGCTGGAATTGCATTCTTCTGAAATTTATGGACATGCAAAAAATTTCATCATAATTGGCTGAAAAGTGATATTTTACAGCTTTTTGAATTTTCAGCCATTAATATGCAAATGCTGATTTGTAATATATAACTAGGCAACCATGATATTTTTAAAGGTTACATCTTTTTGTTGAAAAGAGTTCATGGTTATACTTACTGCATCCTGATACAAATTCTTGCAGGAATAGACTTTATAGTCATTTTCAATAACTGAAATTTAGGAAGGAAATTGAAAGAATTTAAATTGAGTGCCTGCCCACTTATACATCCCCAGTTCAGCATACATTAAAAATCCTGAAAGCTTGATCAGTCATGAAGAGCGAGCAGACTGTTCTATTGGACGATTTACACTTTTTGAAGTAGGCTTTTGATACTCTCGGCATCCATAGACATTTAAGAACTTGAAATCCCCTTTAGAGCTGACTGCCTGCAACCACTACCTACTTGCAATCCAGGCTGTTGTACTTTTACATTTATTGTATACTTTGTCTTAGAATGCACCATATTTTCCCCTTCATTTTTCATATAATTCAACCTGTTTGGCACCATTTAATTACTCAGAATTCCCTACAATGCATCTCCCATTTTCTGTGTAATTTATTACATTTGCCTATTTTTACAAGCAACAACATCTAAAGCTCTCCTTCCCGACCCATTCCCTGCTGACCTCACTATCTCCTTTTATTTTTTCACCTCTGACATCATCTAATCTCTCTGGCACAATTTGACCATTACAGTTGTGGTGCCTATAAACCTCAGAAACCAACCTTATCACCTTTTTTTTTTAAATCTGGCAGACGATTAAAAAACAAGTAGTTTACATCAGAAACCTGTTCCCTACATTAGCAAATTTGTATAAAACTTCACATTAAGACTTAACATCGTCTAAATGTAGTCATTATGAAAATCCTTTATGGTTTTTTGTGATAGATTTTAAACAATTTGGTCAATGTTGCGTAACGTCACTACACCTGACAGTGATTCTTAAACCGTTGCTCTGTTTCATCTTTATAGACTCAGCAGGAAGTAGGAGGAGGGTAAGTCCGTCTCCGCTACGTCCCAGCTACAGAAAATAACGAACAATTGCCACCTACAACACTCCACATTCCAGACGGTATATGTTAATGTAATCATAGTTTTATATTGTTAGACCACTTGTGTTTAGATTGTTTTGTGAATACCTCATTTGTTGTGATCTAGATATTTGCAAGGAGAAAAGATCACCTCTTAAAAAGATTTCTGTTAATTTATCACAATAAGCTGATCATCAATGTTCATCAGATTTGATGAAGTTTGTAATAAAAGTAGATTGTGTGCATTCAGATGTAGATTTGATGCATTCAAAGTTAGATTTTGTATGTAAAGAATTACAAATGAGTCATGCAAACTTAGATTTAGCACAAATCTGTTTTAACATGCAAATGTAGATGTCATGCATGAAGCTTTACAAGCTTGTGGATGCACTTTTCAACTTGACACTTACTCACTAAGTTGCATGTAAATGCAAAGTATCTTCAGTTTGTACCATTAGATACTTGTGTGCTTCAGTAGATTTTGTTCAGAGTTATACACAAGCAACTGGGTGTTATACATTTTTACAAATGCATAGCTTTTTTTTTGTTTCTATAATTTTGTTCATGATTTATAAACCACCTGCCTTTTTGTTTGTAATATTTTTATTTTAAATTAAATTTATTTTATCATTTTTGCTATTTTTTACCACCAATTAGGGAGAACTTTTGTTCATTTAATTTTTTTTTCTTTTAATGCGTGAGTTATATAAAATCGTTCCAATAGTTTGGTGCTGTTAGATACTTATATGGACCAATTTTTTTACAATGAATTGTCGTGCAAGGTTTCCAACCCTAAATGCTAATAATTTGAATTTAATTTAAATGTATGTGATTTTATTTTTTAGATGTGAGTGTTATGCATCAGTTCTGGGTAGTAATAATCTATTTACTGTAGGGAGATTTTTGCTTTTGATGTCTGTTGTAAAGTGAAGCTATTTTACATAAAAAATGTACTCTTGAATTCCATCTAAATATGAAAAGAAGGTTACAAAGCAAAGTCTGTGATACTTGTTCATAGAGACTAAAAAGGATAAGTGTTGGTTGATGTCAGTAAGTTATCGTTACATTCCTGCTAATCATGTTTGTCTACATCACTGCACCATGTCGGATCATGCCGGATTATTGGATCAGTCATACATACGGCAAGAGACCGTGTATATTGTAGATAGAATATCTTTGTGCAAGCATGCATTGATCAAAGTAAAATTACAAGAACAAATAGCTGACATTTTTAACACACACAAAAGTAAGGTAGGCGGGTGTTTATTTTAGGGGTTCCAAGAATAATTAAAATTCTTTTGTTGCAAATGATAACTCTCTTGTCTCTGAAAGAACCTAAAATAGCTATTGCTTTTTGGGATATTAACTTTCTTAGTTCAAGTATGTAAATCAAGGTGAACAAGAATAATCAAAATACTTCTATTGGTAATCATACTTTAATGGGTAAGCTTACTCCTATGGGTAAGCTTACTCCTATGGGTAAGCTTACTCCTATGGGTAAGCTTGACTCCTATGGGTAAGCAGACTCCTGTGGGTAAGCAGACTCTTATGGATAAGCACTCTCCTGTGGGTAAGCAAACTCCTTTGGGTAAGCAGACTCCTGTGGGTAAGCAGACTCCTATGGGTAAGCAGACTCTTATGGGTAAGTAGACTCCTGTGGGTAAGCAGACTCCCATGGGTAAGCATACTCCTATGGGTAAGCAGACTCCTATAGGTAAGCAGACTACTATGAGTAAGCAGACTCCTATGGGTTAGCAGACTCCTGTGGGTAAGCAGACTCCTGTGGGTAAGCAGACTCCTATGGGTAAGCAGACTCCTGTGGGTAAGCAGACTCTTATGGATAAGCAGACTCCTGTGGGTAAGCAGACTCCTTTGGGTAAGCAGACTCCTGTGGGTAAGCAGACTCCTATGGGTAAGCAGACTCTTATGGGTAAGCAGACTCCTGTGGGTAAGCAGACTCCCATGGGTAAGCAGACTCCTATGGGTAAGCAGACTACTATGGGTAAGCAGACTACTGTGGGTAAGCAGACTCCTATGGGTAAGCAGACTCCTGTGGGTAAGCAGACTCCTATGGGTAAGCAAACTCCTATGGGTAAGCAGACTATTATGGATAAGCAGACTCCTGTGGGTAAGCAGACTCCTTTGGGTAAGCAGACTCCTGTGGGTAAGCAGACTCCTATGGGTAAGCAGACTCTTATGGGTAAGCAGACTACTATGGGTAAGCAGACTCCTATGGGTAAGCAGACTCCTATGGGTAAGCAGACTCCTGTGGGTAAGCAGACTCCTGTGGGTAAACAGACTCCCATGGGTAAGCAGACTCCTATGGGTAAGCAGACTCTTATGGGTAAGCAGACTCCTGTGGGTAAGCAGACTCCTGTGGGTGAGCAGACTCCTATGGGTAAGCAGACTCCTGTGGGTAAGCAGACTCCTATGGGTAAGCAGACTCTTATGGGTAAGCAGACTCCTATGGGTAAGCAGACTCCTATGGATAAGCATAGTCCTATGGGTAAGCATGCTTCAACACATGAATGTCCGAAACATGCACTTCAAGTGCAAATTAACCCAAATTTAAACTCCATTACTTTTTAAGAGTTGAACCATTGCAGGTTTTCTAATTTGAGTTTCCAGGAATTTTGTGATGTAATAAATTGTGCTTTTGCTAAGTTTGAATAGAATAACAGAAGCTGGAAGAAAAATGTGGTGGTATAATTAGGGCTGTTTGTCATCAAGTGAATATGTTAGTGTAAAGATTACTTTTTAAAGTAAAATTTGGTGAAATTGACATGTAAGGAATCTTTTGTTGCAGTGTGTGGATAAAAGATGAAATATGAGGAATAAAATGTAAATAAAGGCAAAATAAAGCCTTTTGATCAATAAAGTGAAAGGTATTTTTTTAGTGGTGCTTCACACTGCCTTTGTTTTCCCTAGATTTAATCTAAAGTAAAACAAAAGAAATTTGTTGTTACACATCAGGAAAGTATGGGATCAATAGTAGGTGACATTGTATTTTTCCATAGAACTTTTCATCTCAAATGAGATACATCTGCCTGTGGACAGACAGGTATATGCTTCTTGTGCCTAAGCAAAATGTTGAATCATTTTGTTTCCCTTTTATCAGGTGTGTGTCTAACTTGGTCGTCTTAGTACACTTACTCTACCAGCGCTCTTTTAAAATGCGCCTGGGAAGGGGGAGTCAAAGACGGGGCACCTAAAACTGTGATAATATCACAGCGTGGTAGAATAAGGGTTAAGCACAGGCTAATTATTGAAGGGTCCTCTGTCTTCCGAGCAGCAAAGTCGGGCTTGTTCCGTTTCAGTAACCTGATGGGCCACCCACCATACTGCATCTATTTTCGAGTTAGCGCACTTGTTGCAGGTTGATTAACCCTTACTCTACCAGCACTCTTTTGAAAATGCACCTGGAAGGGGGAGTCAAAGACGGGGCACCCAAAACGGTGATAATATCGCCACGTGGTAGAGTAAGGGTTAATACACTTAAAACGTGTTTAAGGTGACATGACAAATTTTTGACACAAGGGGGCAGCAGAACATTTTGATGTTTTGAATGACGTTCAAAGTGATAATTCTGAATATTTCTTTCATAGTTTTAAGCCTTAATTTAAAGTGCCTGTTTTTTGTATTTAAAAGTGAGCATTAAGAATCGTGATGGAAACTTTTTGGAGGCTTTTAATGTTATTTGCTACCATGTTGCAAATAAGATTTTTTGTTTTTTATGTGTTCTGCAGTTTTGTAAGGCCGAAAATTCTCTTCTGATCTGAGAAAAATCTTAGGGCAAATAGGGGCAGTATATTTCATGTTATATAAATGCATGGTTAATAGAAGCAAATAAAAGCATTTGGAATGGTTCAATTTTCTGGAAAATATGACAATCATTTTCCCTGAGGGTCCTGCATCAATCATTTCTAGCATGCTAGCCTGTTACACATTCTTATGTCCTTCAAAACTGGCTGATCCACAAATTTTCTCAAAGATGTTTGTTCATTCAGCTACTTTTGAAAAGACTTGATTAAAAACAAATTGTCAATTCACTGTTTGACTTATTCACCAGTGGTCTTAAATTCTGTGAGTTGTATCTCCCATTCTTTGCCTCTTTCATTTGTTGTGAATAGTGATTATTTTGCACAGAGACTCATCTCCGTGATAGCCATACATATTCTTCAATGTAAACTAATAAGATGTTTGGTGATAGGGTATTGAATAAAACATTCCAATGATTTGAAATATAACTTTAAAAATGCAATCTTTTAGAAGAATAGGAGCTTTGTGTGCGCTATCATGTTGTTTTCTAGGTATTTCACTGTTATGGGATGTAAATGAGTAGGCAGTTTGAACTATAATGCCTTAAATTGAGTAAATCTATAATGCCTTAAATTGAGTAAATCTATAATGCCTTAAGTTGAGTAAATGTATAATTCCTTAAGTTGAGTATATTATAAGTCGTCTTAAAGCTTATGATGAAAATGCATTGTCTTTACAGGAACACCAAGCCATTTTATTGAGTTTACAAATCCTGTAATTTATAGTGTAGGGTCATGCTCTAGTTTGTCACACACATAACAGGCTGCAAAATGGCCGTATAGCCTATCTGATCTTCATTATGAGCAGATGGGGGTATGCTATAATGACAAAAAATGATGGGGGTATGCTATAATAACAAAAAATGTATCCATCTTTGTTTCAAATGAGTCACATTACAAAAACATACTGATAAAGCCAGGAGCAAAATGAGGGCAGGTTTTATGTAAATGACATTTATAGGTATAGCATTTCTAATCATATTTTATGGGTCGACTATTCATGTTTCCAAACAGACTAATTAATAGAGACTTGAGCAGAATCGCACATGCAGAATAATAGAGGATCATGAGGGCAGCATTTGATATGACCGTTATAATTATATGATCTTTATAATTATATGTATAGCTTTCGTGATGTTCTTATTTAGCAGGTTGGGGTATCATGCACTGATATATCCATTTATACACTGATGTATCCATCCATACACATAACAAAAAGCCAAGTTTTCATCATACCTAATTAAGTTAGTAATGTTCCTGAATTTGCAAGGATTTTGTAACTTTTTGTCTGTACACATAATGATTGTTTAAATGAAACTAAAACCACTTTTACATCATAATTTAATTAATATGCTCCCAAATTTGTAACATGCAATTGTAAATCTTTTGAGATTCATTAATGTTTTGTTTTTTTTTGCTTTTTTCCACTGTATACATTTGATGTTACGTCCTTGTGAAATAATGATTTCAAGTGCCTTCATTTGGACATTGTTACCAAAAACCATACACAAAAAGGGTTCTTCAAGTCTTATTATATTCCCACTCATGAACAACAGTTCTATCTTGGTACCTGCTAGTCATAGCAATCTGTGTAAAAAATCTTGTTCAGAAACATCAGTTGTGTCAATCACTGTAACCAGCCAGGGAAGGGCTATTTCCCAGGACCAACATTACAGTCAAAAGAGCCCTATTTACAGGGTTGGTGCTAGCTGAGCCCACTACAGTCAAAGAGCCCTATTTACAGGGTTGGTGCCAGCTGAGCCCATTACAGTCAAAGAGCCCTATTTACAGGGTTGGTGCTAGCTGAGCCCACTACAGTCAAAGAGCCCTATTTACAGGGTTGGTGCTAGCTGAGCCCATTACAGTCAAAGAGCCCTATTTACAGGGTTGGTGCTAGCTGAGCCCATTACAGTCAAAGAGCCCTATTTACAGGGTTGGTGCTAGCTGAGCCCATTACAGTCAAAGAGCCCTATTTACAGGGTTGGTGCTAGCAGAGCCCATTACAGTCAAAGAGCCCTATTTACAGGGTTGGAGCTAGCTAAGCCTATTACAGTCAAAGAGCCCTATTTACAGGGTTGGTGCTAGCTGAGCCCATTACAGTCAAAGAGCCCTATTTACAGGGTTGGAGCTAGCTGAGCCCATTACAGTCAAAGAGCCCTATTTACAGGGTTGGAGCTAGCTGAGCCCATTACAGTCAAAGAGCCTATTTACAGGGTTGGTGCTAGCTGAGCCCATTACAGTCAAAGAGCCCTATTTACAGGGTTGGTGCTAGCTGAGCCCATTACAGTCAAAGAGCCCTATTTACAGGGTTGGTGCTAGCTGAGCCCATTACAGTCAAAGAGCCCTATTTACAGGGTTGGTGCTAGCTGAGCCCATTTTTCCACAAATTGAACTTTCAACCTCACAAACCTAATTCTTCTTACAAAGCTCATTACATTTTTTTTTTTTTTTTTGTACGAAGTTATTTAAATGTTTAAATTCAGGTATAAATTATACACATAAGTGTTCCTTTGTCTGTTTTGGGGCCTTTTACAGTAATATTCAATGGTGGCTGCTGAAAAGATATTTTTGGTGCATTTGTGTAACACTTGAGAAATTGTTTGGATTTCAAACATTGATGTATGTATGGTGCTTCCTTATCACATTTGCTCAGTTGCTTTCAAATGAACTCCAAAGAGTAACTTTAAGCTCATTTTTGTTCATTTTCGTATCGATTGTAACATTCCTGGGTTTATATGGAGGGAAGTTTTATTAGTTGGTGATGTTTCAGTGTAAGTAATGTTTTAGATTCGGAGGATAGATTGTGGTTTTGTTGATGAGAAGGAATGGGAATATTTATAAATCAATTTGATAAAAGGTAGATAGTAATTTTGGGGTAATTTATTAGAAAACGATGCTGGCTTTAAATGAAAAGTTTAGTGGTCGAACATGTTCTTCTTGTGAAAGAAAAAAAAATGGTGAAGTTAGTGTTTGAAAATGTTTCTTTGTCACACTTATATTATGTTTCTGTGTAATTTGTAGAGGGGTTACCTCTCTTTCAGGTTTGTTCAAGGATCCCGTCAACCATATAAAGCCTTATCTGTATATATTTGTATTCTGTAAGTAATAGAAATGGTTAAAATAGAAATAAAAGTCTCATTTTTTCAAGAAATAATTTCTGAAAAAGTGTTTCCAACTTTTCAATTTTCAAAAAAATATGAAAGGATTTTGTTAAAAAATTCATCGGCAATTTCTACTTTCTACACTGATCATTCAATAAAAATTGCAAAAAATATTATTATAAAGATCAAGAATTTCTTCAGTTCTCTTTGTCCTTTTGTCCACCATCGCCCAAGAAGAACTTGTCTGACCATTAAAGCTAGTCCTTTAACTGAAAGGTTTAATATAAAAATGCAGTCGTAGAAATACAGGGTTATAACTGTGTCACCTTGAAAAATGCGACAAAAAGGCTTATGGTGGACATGCAGACTTTTTTAAAAGTTTTTATGATTTTTTGTTTTTTTTCCATTTTTCATATTATTTGTTTTTCATATTTTTTTCTTAATAATATTTTTTTTCCAGAATATTTTAAGTTTTTGTGCCAAAAGTTGAATTACTTAAGTTTGATTGCTTTTTCTACATTTTCCACATTGTTTTGGATAAGTGAGGTGTGTTTTTAATGGTTGTGTAGTTTGGGGAATATGTAAGGGAACAGCGAATGTGTGCAGGCGATAATTGTTTTTAGGTCATGGGTCAAAGGTAACTGTTTTCTTTGAAATGAGGTGTGTATTAAATGGTTTTTGTTTGTGTATTTTGAAAAAAATTGATGTGAATGGGTTGTATTATTCAAAAATAACATTCGTCAAAGGAAGACATCAAACATGTTTTTGTAAGTTGTAAATGTGAAAGTGCTCAAGATTTTTTGATTTAAAATCACTACAAAGGACTTTAGTCCTTCAATATTATTCAGCCTGATGTAGTGGGGGATCCATGCTTTTTTATTGGGGGGAAGCACCATTTGGTTAATCGATTAATCTTGGACTCATGATTTTAAACCCAAAGTCGGGACCAACACCCCTCTGCACAGTCGCAATTGCAGGGAAGACATCGTTGTCACCTGCATCCGCCTCGGCCACTCCTTTCTCGCTCACTCCCATCTCGTATGCGGCTCCCCTGCCCCACTTGTAACACCGATCTCTCCATCAAGCATAGATTTGTAACCTGTCCCCTATACCAGAACTCCAGATCTCTTCTCTCCTCACTATCCTCAATCTCAGACCTATTCGAAAACAATTCTTCCTCAAACATCATTAACTTCCTCCGCAACAACAACATCTTCCACCACATTTAACTTCCCCCTTCCCTCCCTTTCTACACCTAACCTTACTTACCTCCTTTTTTTTTCTTTTCTCTTTCTGTTTTTCCCCCTTTTCTCCCATACAAACCTCCCTTTCCTCATTATCCTAAATCTTACTCCATATTTTATTAAAACCTTTTTGGCACATTTGACTGACTCTTGCGGTGCCGTTAAACATCAACAAACCAAACCAAACCATGATTTTAGGCTGATTTTTAAAATTTTTGATAATAATTTTCATACTCTATTAAAGTAAATAATTACATTATCCCATCTGTGTAAGGCTTTGTTGAAATAAATTAGTAGGTTGTGACATTGCTGACAAGTATGAAAAACTTTCCGATTCCTTCATAAATTCCAATACACATACAATATATGCTTTTTGCTTTTATTTTTGTAAAGTGATTTATATGACCTAATTTTGCAAAGTTGAGTAATTCTTACTTTTAAAAATAACTTTTTATCGTGTGGTGTCAATTCCTGTGGAAACTTGTCTGATAAGTTATTTTTCTTTCTTTTGTGAAATTGAATTGTATATTTAGCACGATTTTGGTTTTAATCATTTGATACAAAGTAGAATTTTTGCTGTACAATAAAACTTTATATTATGTCTTATTTAACCTTAGTGTGCTGTGCAGATTTTTAGAATTGAAATCAGTGTAATGAAATTTTGTGAACTGAATCGATTGCTATGATCAAAGAAAATATAATTTGAATAGAATGCTTGATTTGTTGGTGGTTTCTAGTTTTCTTTTCTAGTCTCGTAACTAGCAGAGATTGACCTTGATTTGGTCAATTAAAAGAACCCCAAATTAGTAACATTTGTAGTGATATATTTGCCCTGGGCACCATTAGAGCTCCAACCCCTCTGCAACAATTGCCACTGCACCCTCAAAGTCCATCACGCTTTCCTTGCTTACCCCCTGTACAACCTTCTCAGAGCTTCCCTCGCTCCCTACAACTCAATTGCAAACCCTCCGGATAAAATTATCTCCTTTCTTCATCATGTTTCTCTCTACAACCATATTTATTCCCCCTTTTTTTTTTCTTCACCCATGCACCTCTCGGTTCCAGCTTTCTTACTTTACTTCTCGTGTTTCTCTCAATCTCCCCTTGTTTTCTTTCCTTCGTACCTCTAGAATGATCTAACCTCTTAGGCACAATTTGACCCTCTTGTCGTGGTGCCGTTAAGCCCTCACCAAACAAACAGCTCAATACGCGAACCCTTCTGATACTTGAAAAGATTGATGGGATAAAAGTGTTTGTTATACAGAGACATGTGCCGGAAATACTGGAAAGCTTGAGATCAAGTTTCATTCTCGACAAAAAGTATATATGTCATGTTTTGGATAAATTAGGAAATTTGATATCATTTTTCGGAATAAATGAGGAAGTTTAAGCTGTTTTAGATAATGAATCAAATAAATGGGAAGAGTAATATCAGTTTTAAGAATCTTAAAATTCATACAATTATTTGGAAACATTGGAAAAACTGATAATTTAAGACCATAATTCCGAAAAATGTGGAAGTTTAATCAACAACATTTTCTAATCAGAAAATGTGATATCATGACGTGAAAAAATCAGGAATTTTTACAATCTGGTTCAGAAACAGTAGAAATTGGGATCATGACTAGGAAAATCCGGAAATTTTAGAACCCGATTCGAGAAATTTTAGAACTGGATTTGTATTTTTTTGTTGGTAATTTTAGACAATGATTAAGAAAAATTGGAAAGATTGATCACATAAAACAGCTCTTTCAAGAATCCACACGTATTGCCCGAAATTTTAGACCATTTCGCCAGCATTTTTAGACCATTTTGCCCGAATTTGTCTTGCAACGCCCCAGAATGTATTAATTGCATTATACTGATTGCGAGGCGTTACTTGTTCTGCATTGTCAAGTTAGTATTGAGGTCATGCATTGCAAATATCACTTTATGACTTGTTTGTTTATGAATGTTATTGCCATATAGAGTTGCCACTTCAAAGATGGTCATGTCAATCTTAGGCCTATTTGTTCTGTGGACAAATATTTATTATATCATGAGGCTTACAATAAAATGTGAAAATATCATCAGCAGAAGTTAAATATATCGTCTCACCGATACAGTGTTAGTATTAGCTGCGGCGATATGCATATGCAATTTACTCGCAAAAGAAACTGAAATGTTGAATACAGTTGTGACTAGAGAATACTGCTGGGTAGTTCATGAACACATATTATGGCATACTGCAGCTCAAACACAGTAGGTTTTGGCGTGTGTTCTTTGTGTCTGGACAGACTTACTGATCCAAAAGTTCTCAGCTGTGGTCATACATTCTGCTTGAACCCATGTCTTCAGGAACTCTTCAAAAGCGAGCATATTGCATGTCCATTGTGTAAACGACAAATCATACTCCCAACTTCCGGCAAACTGGAGGATTTGCCAACAAACTATGCAGTGTTAGAAGCACTTGATCAGTATGGTTTGGGAGCACCATCCAAGGACACTACACACCTTTGTGAAGAACACCAAAAGGAGAATGAATTTTACTGTAAAGATTGTGATATGGAAGTATGCTGTGATTGCGAATGTGTTGCTCAAGGAACAAAGCACTGCATTGTTCTTAAGAAGGAGGAGAGTGAATCAAGAATTATGGTTGCAAAGAACCTTTTGGAGAAACTAAACTTGTTTATTGCTGAAGCTGAAATTCGAGCAGAATACTTGGAAAAGAAAAAGAGAGAAGTTTGTGAGCTTGAGGAGAACCTTTGCAAAGAAGTTTCAGAAGCTGCAGATTGTTTGCAAAAATTGGTGGCAGCAGACGAACAAGTCTTACTTCAAGATGTTCATAGTGTGTACAGTAAATCGTTGGCAACCTTCACAGAACTTCAGAAGTCAGAAAAAGCTTGGTTGAAGAAAGCGAGAGGTGTTAGAAGCATGACCCACAGAATGATGGAAACATTCAAATCCAATAAGCTGTCTACTCTAGATTTCCTCGAAATACTTGAAGTTGAGCTATGTCAGGAATATTCAAACTTAGAGAAAATAAAGTGTAGTGCTAAGAATCATCCAAAGTTTTGTCAAGGTTCGCTAAGCTATGATCTCGGTCGTCTCGAAAGCATGACAGATGTGGGAGATAATTGTGTTGGATGTACTATTTTTGAGGCCACGGAAACGGACGTTAAAGTTATCCTGTATTTTGATGAGCGCCAAAGTTGTGACAGAGTGGTGCTAAAATGCTTCAGCGTGAAGGAGAAGACTTTTGTGTGGACAAAGGATGTGCATGTGACCAACAAGAACCATGTTATTGCTGTTTATCCTAAAGTGTTGCATCATGTTTTTGATGGGTATTCTGATGTTGAAGACCAGTTATTTCTGGATAAAAATCAACATGTGGTGTTTGTTGTCGGAGATGATTTTTTGTTGTAAATGTGAATGAAGGTAGAAAATTGCTTTTTAAATTCTCAGTTCAATTGCCCGAAGATATTTTTGATGCTAACATATCAAATCTGCTAGCTATTGATATAAGTAAGGAGACATATGTCGTTAGTGTCTCACAACATGTTATCAGGTATAACAACGGTGCTGTAGAAAGCACAGTTGATTTTAAATCTTCCTTTCTTCGAACATCCAGTGCAGTTTCGTGTTCTGCCTACTATGTAATTATCTTTTCCAAGTTCTGGAGTCAAGGGCTGTATAGATTTTTAAATATTGTTGGTAAAGGCCAACGGAAAAAAGACCTTTTTGAAGGACATTATTCAAATTTTCTTGCTCCACTTCTTATTGCCAGTGATAATGACTATTTTGTAGCTATTTGGCCGGAGGAAAGAACCCCGCAGTTTGCTTTGTATAAAGACGTTGATGAAGAAGAAATCTCAACATACAGAAAAACCAAAGTATTCCACATTTCTTTATACCACATAGTCAACTTAAAGCCTTTGGAAAGTATTGTTATAAACCATGATGATAGGGTTCCCATTGGCATATCTCTTCTTGGAAGTAAAGTTGCATTGTGTTATTGCAGTGGAGATGTGCGCATTGTTGAATTTACGATGAAAGATAGGTAGACCTACTTGCACATCTCCTGAAGAAAAATTTAGGTTTTCAGTTAAACGGTACTTTAAAATCTCACAATGCATATAATAAAACATCAAGGATGCAAGAAATGGAGAAAGAGAACATCCCATGTGCATTTTAATAAGGGGGAAGGTAAAGAGAACAAAGTACTTTTTACTTGAAATTTAGGAAAAGTTAGAGGTACACTGGAGGTTAGGGCTGGGTTGGTAACTACGATTTTAGTTCGGTTAGAAGTGCGTTAGAATCAGGTTAGGGACCAGATGGCATATTCATAGCATGGAAGGAAAGTATAACTCTCGTAAATATCCCCGCTACACTCGGAGTAAGTTCCTCTTAATAGATAATTAAACAAAGGGACTGTCTATAGACCTTTTGGAGATAATTAGAGGACAATAATAAGTAAGAGTGAAGTATCCAACAATCGACTCAAAACATGCTGAAGGCGTAAAAGAATTATAGCGTTTCAAGAGCCGCAAGTTATCAGCCTATAAAGCTACTTACAAATATTGGATAAAGATCAACAAAAAAGTAATTATGTATTCAATAAATTGGAGTAGTTGACTTATAATTGATGGGTTGTACAAAGTATTGAGTAGTTGACTCATAATCCATGGGTTGTACAAAGTATTGAGTAGTTGACTTATAATCCATGGGTTGTACAAAGTATTGAGTAGTTGATTTATAATCCATGGGTTGTACAGATTATTGAGTAGTTGACTTATAATCCATGGGTTGTACAAAGTATTGAGTAGTTGACTTATAATCCATGGGTTGTACAAAGTATTGAGTAGTTGATTTATAATCCATGGGTTGTACAAAGTATTTAGTAGTTGACTTATAATCCATGGGTTGTACAAAGTATTGAGTAGTTGACTTATAATCCATGGCTTGTACATAGTATTAAGTAGTTGACTTTTAATCCATGGGTTGTACAAAGTATTAAGTAGTTGACTTATAATCCATGGGTTGTACAAAGTATCGAGTAGTTAGTTGACTTATAATCCATGGGTTGTACAAAGTATTGAGTAGTTGACTTATAATCCATGGGTTGTACAAAGTATTGAGTAGTTGACTTATAATCCATGGCTTGTACAAAGTATTGAGTAGTTGACTTATAATCCATGGCTTGTACAAAGTATTGAGTAGTTGACTTATAATCCATGGGTTGTACAAAGTATTGAGTAGTTGACTTATAATCCATGGGTTGTACAAAGTATTGAGTAGTTGACTTATGATCCATGGCTTGTACAAAGTATTGAGTAGTTGACTTATAATCCATGGGTTGTACAAAGTATTGAGTAGTTGACTTATAATCCATGGGTTGTACAAAGTATTGAGTAGTTGACTTATAATCCATGGGTTGTACAAAGTATTGAGTAGTTGACTTATAATCCATGGGTTGTACAAAGTATTGAGTAGTTGACTTATAATCCATGGCTTGTACAAAGTATTGAGTAGTTGACTTATAATCCATGGGTTGTACAAAGTATTGAGTAGTTGACTTATAATCCATGGGTTGTACAAAGTATTGAGTAGTTGACTTATAATCCATGGGTTGTACAAAGTATTGAGTAGTTGACTTATAATCCATGGCTTGTACAAAGTATTGAGTAGTTGACTTTTAATCCATGGGTTGTACAAAGTATTAAGTAGTTGACTTATAATCCATGGGTTGTACAAAGTATTGAGTAGTTAGTTGACTTATAATCCATGGGTTGTACAAAGTATTGAGTAGTTGACTTATAATCCATGGCTTGTACATAGTATTAAGTAGTTGACTTTTAATCCATGGGTTGTACAAAGTATTAAGTAGTTGACTTATAATCCATGGGTTGTACAAAGTATTGAGTAGTTAGTTGACTTATAATCCATGGGTTGTACAAAGTATTGAGTAGTTGACTTATAATCCATGGGTTGTACAAAGTATTGAGTAGTTGACTTATAATCCATGGCTTGTACAAAGTATTGAGTAGTTGACTTATAATCCATGGCTTGTACAAAGTATTGAGTAGTTGACTTATAATCCATGGGTTGTACAAAGTATTGAGTAGTTGACTTATAATCCATGGGTTGTACAAAGTATTGAGTAGTTGACTTATAATCCATGGCTTGTACAAAGTATTGAGTAGTTGACTTATAATCCATGGGTTGTACAAAGTATTGAGTAGTTGACTTATAATCCATGGGTTGTACAAAGTATTGAGTAGTTGACTTATAATCCATGGGTTGTACAAAGTATTGAGTAGTTGACTTATAATCCATGGGTTGTACAAAGTATTGAGTAGTTGACTTATAATCCATGGGTTATTGAGTAGTTGACTTATAATCCATGGGTTGTACAAAGTATTGAGTAGTTGACTTATAATCCATGGGTTGTACAAAGTATTGAGTAGTTGACTTATAATCCATGGGTTGTACAAAGTATTGAGTAGTTGACTTATAATCCATGGCTTGTACAAAGTATTGAGTAGTTGACTTTTAATCCATGGGTTGTACAAAGTATTAAGTAGTTGACTTATAATCCATGGGTTGTACAAAGTATTGAGTAGTTAGTTGACTTATAATCCATGGGTTGTACAAAGTATTGAGTAGTTGACTTATAATCCATGGCTTGTACATAGTATTAAGTAGTTGACTTTTAATCCATGGGTTGTACAAAGTATGGAGTAGTTGACTTATAATCCATGGGTTGTACAAAGTATTTTAGTTTTTAATTATGGTTGATTATATTTTTACTGACAAACAGTGTGCGAGATATCATTGATCGAAGGTCTACTGTATTATATTAAATAGGGGTGCAACGTAGGTGTAACACTAACATCTTGAATCACTATGTACTAAAAACTTTGATAAGAACAAGATGTAATACAAACCATGTATAGTATGCACAGTATGTCGAATGCATGTGCAGTTTGTAACTTTAAATGTTTAACTCAACTTTTGCTTAGTTTTGATCAAACCGTTTGCCCATCTGCCAGTCTAAATTGCAGGGAATTTGCTTCTGAGGTCATCATTTCATTTCAATTTTTCTCGAAAACTTTCTGGAAAATGTGTTTGGTGGTTGATATTAGATAGCCTTTTCAATGTTATAACCAATAATTTCTTTCACCTCTCATACAGCTTAAAATCCATTAAAATTCACAAAGGAGTTGGAAATCTTTACATGTACAAAGTATATCGCAGGGGAATTTTCGTGATGGGTTATGGCTGACCGAATAAGCTGCTTACTCCCTCGTTCGAGGAACTAAAATTTGAAACTCCTTAATGAGGCTAGTTTCTCGCAGACTGTCAAAATCTAAAGGGTTTAATTTGTAAATGGTCTAATCAGGGAGCTGTTACTTTGTGAGTGCACATTCAGGGGGTTAGCCAGAGAGGAGGGGGATTTTTCCGATTATGATTTCTTTAGCATGAGATAATTGTTAGTCTTCGTTTATGTAAATTTTCTTTAATTGTCGGGAAATTTTATTTAGTTTTCGGAACTATTCCTTCATTTTGGGGCACTGTTTCATCGATTTTCGATAAACTTTCTTCAATTTTTGGTTAATTTCCATCAATGTTTGAAAATGTCTTTCAATTTTGGACAATTCCCTTAATTCACGTGCAGTTTTCTTCAATTTTCTTCATTTTTTTCTTTATTTTGGCTTCTTTTTCTTTAATTTTCCAATTTCAATTTTTGGGAAATTTTCTTCAATGTTTGGGAAATTTCCTTATTTTGGACAAATTTTCTTCGAGTTTCGATAAATCTTCTTTAATTTTCATTTAATTCCTTTTAAGTTTGGGAACTGTCTAACATTTTTGGGGTATTTTCTTAATCCTCGTGCAGTTTTCTTCAATTTAAAAAAATATTTTATTTGGGGATCATTTTTCTTTGATTTTCAGTCAATTTTGGTAAATTTTCATTAATGTTTGGGACATTTCTTTCATTTTGAAACTAGTTTTTTTCTATTTTCAGTTAATTTTTTCAATTTTCGGGAAATTTCCTTTATTTTGGGGTCATTTTTGTAATTAATGTATGTATGTATGTATGTATATGTATGTATGTATGTGTGAATGCATGCGTGAATGCATGCGTGCGTACGTGCGTGCTGGTGCATGTAGCCTACATGCATGCATGCAGCATACATGCATGCATGTATGTATGTGTGTGTCTGTGACAGAAAGCTTGTAAGCACGTTATCTCAAGAACGATACACTAGATTCATGTCATTTGTGTTACACTGATAGCCCATGGTCTGTACATGTGCCCTATTGTTTTTTATATATTGATGTCATGCATATTATTGAGCTTGCGGGGCTTGATGTAAAAATCTTGAAATGCTCATATTTTAACAACCGAATGTCTGTTTTGTTTCATACTTAGAATAATTATGATGCTAGCTAGTGTGCACATGTTCTTGGGTTTAGAACATTGAATTTCGTATACATAGTGGGCGGGGCTTAATATGATTTTGCTGAAAAGAGCTTGTAAGCATGTTATTTCAAGAACGGTAATGTCGATTCATGTCACATATGGTACACAGATAGCCCATGATCTGTAGATGTGCCCTATTGTTTGTGGTGTTGATGCCATGCATTTTAATGAGTAGGCGGGGCTTAATGCAAACATCTCGAAATGCTCATATTTTAACAACCGAATGTGTGTTGTGTTTTATATTTGGTATGATCATGATGCTAGTTAATGTGCACATGTTCTGGTTTAAAAACATTGAATTGAATTAATATGCATAGTGGGCGGGGCTTTATATGATTTTGCGGAAAAGAGCTTGTAAGCACGCTATCTCAAGAACGGTGATCTGTAGATGTGCACTATCGTTTGTGGTGGTGATGTCATGCATATTAATGAGTAAGGGGCTTAATTTAATTAGTTAATTTTAATTAATTTAATAAATCTTGAAATGCTCATATTTTAACAATCACATGTCTGTTTTGTTTCATAGTTGGCTTACTTATGTTGTTATCTATTATAAGTGTGTTCATTGTATGTCAAAAGTTAAATTTGATTAATATGCATTGTAGGCGGGGCTTATTGTGAATTTTCTGAAAAGAGCTGGTAAACACGATATCTAAAGAACCATAAAATGGAATTATATCATATGTGGTACACAAATAGTCCATGGTCCGTATATGTGTGCTATTGATTTTGGTGGTGATGTCATGCATATGAATGAGTAGGAGGGGCTTAATGTAAAACCGTCAAATGCTCATAATTTAACAACTTCATTTTTGTTTGATTCATACTTGGCATATTTAAAATTTTAGCTAGTGTGTACATATTCATGGTACAAAATACAGTTGTAGTTGAATATTATCAATATACATTGTGGGCGGGGCTTAATTGCTTTTGCTGAATAGAGCTTGTACAGTAAATACAGTAACTCGAGGACAATACATTAAATACATATCATATGTGGTACACAGATAAGCCATTGTCTGCTTGTGTGCCCTATTGTTTTTGGTGGTGATGTCATCCATATTGCTTAAAGGGTGAGGGGCTTAATATGAAATAAAAATATTGAAAAAGTTGTCAACAGGTTCTATTTTATTAATGTATCATGTACATGGTGACCATTGCTTATGAATTTGTTATTTTATTTTGGAATAATGTACGCCGCCACATTTTAATCACAATAGGTGGCCTTTAATGAACTGCAATAATACATTCCTTGCAACAATTCATTACGGCTTTTCGAAAACCTATGATAATTTTTATGAAAATTATTATTTAGCTTCTATATTTTGGAATTGTATTGATATGGACTTGTAGCATCACTGTGTTTTATTAAAACATAAATTAATCAAGGAGTACATCAAAATGCAGTGTGTATAAGTTGTCTGGTTGTATATTTGTTTTACTCAGTCTAGCGGTCATAACATCAGCTTTGCATGCTAATGATCCAGAGGTCAATTCCTGGTGTGTCTTCATTCACCCGAGGATCTGGTTTATCAAACCAGGGATGTGATCAAACGACTGCGCGACATCTCTATATAATCTCAGCTGTGGAGAAAGGAATGTAAAATACTCACACTACCTGCCTGTCTACCTGTAAATTTGTTGATGTTTGTTTTGAATCATCAGTGGAACTTTAATTCTCGAAAAATGACAAAAAACCTAATTTTGACACAACCATGGAACTATTAGCTCCATGACACAACCAAATAAACTGCTCAAAAAGGTATTTGTTTACGATAAAGACTTGATATTGCTTTGGCAGTTCAGTATAATTCAATATTTGTTTACTCTTGGTGAAACATTTGACACATATCAGTAATCTGGGATACATGATCCATGAATTATCAGTAATCTGGGATACATGGTACATGAATTTTCTAAATCAAATTTGGAAATAACTTCTTTTTTTAAATATTTGAATTGTGTGCTGTAAATTCTCAGTTGTAAAAACTTGTCTGACAATCTGATAAGTTTTTTGGTTTCTTTAGTGAAATTCAATAAACGTTTGCAAGATTTTAATTTGTTTGTATCATTTTATACGAAATATAATTTTTGCTACAATGAAACATCACATTATGTTTAACCAAGGAGCTACCACTTTCCTTCGTTTTACCTGTATAGATTTTTATAACTGAAATTTGAATTGAATTTTTGTGAACTCAATAGATTGCAATGATCAAAAAAATACTAATTTGAATAAAATGTATGTGATTTGTTGGTGTCTTTCTTTTCTTATATCGTCAGACAGCCTTTGACCTTGATCGAACTCGAGACTCCTAGCTGAAAGCTCTACCACCTAATTCAACCAGGGGTACTGTAATATAGAGTATCCCTGATTCAAGCAGTTAAATACGAGAAAGAATTTGGAAGTTGTGCTTAATGGGCTGTCTCTGATGTTTTTGAAATCTTGTTTAACTGGTTCTTAGTGAGTCTCTCTTGTACTGAAAGCTCAACAGAGAGTATATAAACTAATCTATTACCAATTTAAGGCAACTACTTGCATGACAGCGTGAAGCTCGCCAGAGCCTACAACCAACTAAAATTGTTTTGCATTATAACTGTATAAGCTCGCTGTGACTTGGAAAGGTTGTAATCACATTTCTGCAGCAGGTTCGCCAGCCTGCATACTCGTCCCCCGGGAACTACGGCCATGTGTAGGCCTACAGTGCAGAGAACCAAGTTAAGGATCTCGTGAAACCTAACACTTACATGATTCCTTTTAGGGGCGGGATTTACCTACCGAAGTGGGAAGACAAAAAAACCAAATTTGCCTGTACGTGTGTGTGTTTTGAGGGGGAGGGGAGGAAGGGGGCACTAAGATATAAAAATCGCCACTACAAACAGATAAAATATACAAATTTGGAAAAACAAAAGTTTTTTAGATTGCTATTCTAACTTCCTATATTACAGTATTATGGTTGATCAAATTCTTTGTAATAATTGAGAATATGTGACATAGTATTAGTAAGTTGGGGGAATGTAAATTAAGTGTAAAAATTATTTGTGTTTCAAATTCAGTCATTGATGACTTTTAAAGTGTTTCCTGTGACGTGCCACTGCCCACCTGGCTGCCTGAAAGTTTTTCTTTGAGTCATGTTTAAACATAGGGGAAATGGATAGCATTTTCCCCTAGAAATTTGCTAATTATTGTTTGTTTTGTAATAAAGAATGCCAACATGCGTGACTTATTTGCCCCAACTGTTTTCCCCTCCGACCATGGAGCTATAAACTGAAAACTAAAATCTCTTTTTTATCCGTATTATTGCAAAATTCTGGAAAATACTCTTAGTTCTGTTTTTATCAATATAGCTGATCGACATTTGAAAATATGTCAATATTAATGTGAAACTATATGGTTTTGGGGAGGCAACCATAGGTGTAAAACCTGATTTTGTGTAGGGGCAAGACAAGCCGAGCATTACCTTCCCCATTCTATTTTTTATTTCGGCTAGAACATATACCATTAAGCAAGGAAATTTTCTCTGCTTACCGCCTCCAATGATCCCGCCTATATGGAGGTAGCCCAAATCAGATAACATCGCTTTAAGTTAAGTAACCAGGTAACTTGAAACAGGATGTACATCAATATTGAACAGGTTTCCTGACAAACTTAAAGGATCAGTTCAGGTGTCAAGCAAGTCCATCTGATATGAAACAGGACTTCAAAAGAAACAAAATAGTGAAGAAAGTATTCACAAATCTTATTCTGTTAAGGAGATATTTTAGTTTAAAGTTTAGTATCAATTGTATAGAAACGACTGAAATCAGACTAGTTGTAATGTCATAGCCTCAGATTCCTCAAAGTATTAATTTCTATCATATTTTGTGGCTTATAAACCATGGGATAAGTCAAAAAAGGTAGTAAAACTGAATCTAGGAAGGGTGTTTATAATATACCACCTGATGAAAGATTGTAAAAAAAAAAAAAAAAAAGTGAGTAAATTGAATAAGTTTTCTTTAAAATACATAAAGACTTTGCGGAATCTGAGGCTTTGACGTCACAACTAGTCTGATTTTAGTCGTTTCTACATAAATGATACCTGACTTTAAACTTGAATATCTCCTTAACAGAATAAATTTTGCAATGCTTTCTTCAACATTTCGTTTCTTTTGAAGTCCTCTTTCATACAAGAGGAACATGCTTGACCCCTAAACGAATCCTTTAAAATGCCTAAACTACGTACTTCCTCCGGAAATGGTTCAACCATTATATTACATATAGGTATATAGAAAGTGTGTTATTATACATTTGCACTAAACGTTGATACAGTAATTAGAATAGGTGTGTGTGTCATGCCTGTAAATGTACTTCTAAGAGAAAAATTGAAACACGATAGTTATATTTCTTTGGTGACATATTTTTAACGACTAACTTAGCTTACATATACCGTGATGGCTTCTGGTGTTACAAAAACAACTGATGTTGGCAAATGCTCTGTATGCCTGGACAGATACAATCAACCAAAGGTTCTTAGTTGTGGCCATACATTTTGCTTAAGCCCATGTCTCCAGGAACTCTTCAAAAGCAAGCATGTTGCATGTCCATTGTGCAAAAAACAGATCACACTTGCCTCTGGCAAACCAGAGGATTTGCCAACAAACTTTGCAATTTTAGGAGCACTTGATCGGCATAATTTGGGAGCGCCATCCAACTTAAAAACTACGCTCCTATGTGAAGAACACCAAAAGGAGATGAAATATTATTGTAAAGATTGTGATACGGAAGTATGTAGTGGTTGTGAATGTGTTGTTGATGGAACCAAACACGGTATCGTTCTGATAACAGAGCTCACTGAATCAAGAAATACAGCTGAGAGGAGAGTTTTGGTGAACCTAAGCTTGCTTATCAATGAGACGGAATTCAAAGCTATAGATTTTGAAAAGAAAAAGAGAGAAATTTATGAGCTTGAGAACCGCCTTTGTGGAGAGGTGTCAGAGGCTGCAGACTGTTTGCGAGAAATGGTAACAGCGGACGAGCAGTTCTTACTTCAAGATGTACGTGGTGCTTGTGAGAAATTACTGGCACCTTCAGCAGAAGTTCAAAATCACACAAAGCTTGGTTGAAGAAAGTAAGAGATGCTAACAAATTAGTGGATACACTCTTGTCCCAGAAGTTGCCTTGTTTATATTTCATACAAATGATTGAGACTGAACTAAGCCAGGAATATTCAAATCTGGACAAAATGAAGTTAAGTAGTAAGAAGTTTCCAAAATTTCATAAAGGTTCGCTAAGCTATGATCTCGGTTGTCTCGAAGGCATCACAGATGTGAAAGATAATTGTGTTGGATGTACTATTTTTGAGGCCACGGAAACGGACGTTAAAGTTATCCTGTATTTTGATGAGCGCAAAAGTTGTGACAGAGTGGTGCTAAAATGCTTCAGCGTGAAGGAGAAGACTTTTGTGTGGACAAAGGATGTGCATGTGACCAACAAGAACCATGTTATTGCCGTTTATCCTAAAGTGTTGCATCATGTTTTTGATGGGTATTCTGATGTTGAAGACCAGTTATTTCTGGATAAAAATCAACATGTGGTGTTTGTTGTCGGAGATGAATTTTTTGTTGTAAATGTGAATGAAGGTAGAAAATTGTTTTTCAAATTCTCAGTTCAATTACCTAAAAGTATTCATAATGCTAACATATCAAATCTGCTAGACATTGACTTAAGTAGCGACAAGTATGTCGTTGGTGTCTCGGACCATGTCTGTTGGTATGGGGAGGGCGCTATAACGAGAAAAGATGATTATGAAGCTTCCGGTTTTCCAGGATCCCTTGTTATGTGTTCCGGCTTTGTAATGATCTGTGACAGAAAACGGAATAGGGTGCGTAAAGGCACGTATAACAGATGGACAAACGAAGCCTATGAACGCCCTATTTCAAAGAACCTTATTCCACTTCTTATTGCCAGTGATAATAACTATTTTGTAGCTATTTGGCAAGAAAACAGAAAACCACAGTTTGTTGTTTATAAAGACACTGATCATGAAGAAGATACTTCAACATGCAGAAGGACCAAAGTATTCCACATATCATTGTACCACAAAGAAACATTAAAGCCTTTGCAAAATATTGTTATCAACCACGATGACAGGGTTCCCATTGGCATGTCTCTTCTTGGAAATAAACTTGCACTGCTGTGTTATAGCAGCGGAGAGTTACACATTGTTGAATTTAAGACACATGAAGATGAGACGAAATAATCACACCGTATGCACAACCTCTTGCAGTCCTGAAGATAAGTTTATAGTTTCCAGTTCAAAGGCACTTTACAATTTCACAATGCATTTATAATCAACCATCGTTTAAGAAATTGTAATACATTTTACAACCCATAAGAAGGCAGATAAGAAATCAGCTACTCAAATTACTACATTTATTCAGCGTACATAGACAGATAGAAAAGACATCAAGATTTGTTGAGCGTTTGAGTCAAATCAATTTAATTTTTCTTGTTTTAATTTCTAAATTGCTTTGATCGTAAGGTCCCGAGGTCAATTCCTGGTGTGTCTTTATTCACCCATGCTTCACAATTGGTTGATCCAATGGCCGTGGACATCTCTATATAGCCTTGAGAAAGGGTTGTAATACCTTCCTACCTATATGTTAATTAAAGTGAATTTGGAATCATGAGACTCACTTTGACAAGAAACCCGAGAGTGACACAATCCAATTAGCAACTGCTCAAAAAGTGTTTTGGTTTTGAAAAAAAAAGTCACTAGAAAAGGATAAAGACTTAAATATTCATTTAGATGAAAAGACTTTATATAGGTTACACAAATTTGGAACCAATATTAGGAATTCCTTATATTTTTATAATCTTTACTTCTGTAAGGTTGTGTTGAAATAGAATAGTAGGTTGCGACATTGTTGGTAAGAAAATTTTAGCTGAATGATTCCTTAATAAATCCCAATACGCATAAGAACATTTTTTCTTTTTAATTTCGTAAATTGATTTATATAGCCAAGTGAGCAAAGTTGAATAATTCTTCTTTTTTATAGGTAACTTCTAAATATGCGGTGTCAATTCTTTTAGACACCTGTCTCAGTTAATTCCTTCTTTAGTGAATTTGAATGATCTATTTGGCATGGTTTGATTTTCTTTAACATTTTATGCAAATTAGAATTTTTGCTGTACAATAAAGCTTTATATTATGTATGTTTAACCTTAGTGTGCTGTGCAGATTTTTAGAATTGAAATCAAATGATATTTTGTGAGCTGATTAGCTTACAACGAATAATGTTTGATTTGTTGGTGGTTTTCAATTTTCTTTTTTAATCTCACAACTACAGTCAAGAAGTGACCTTGATCGAACCAGGGACACTGTTATAAATCGAACTCAGGACTCCCCCGACTGAAATTGGATGCTCTAAACTTGATCCAAGCACGACGGCTTGCGATTTGGTCCGTGATGCTTTCAAACTATTGCTTCTTTGCGGCATCCATTTCACATGGCTTCACATGGTTTTTATGAGTCCCATAATGTAAGCTCAAAGAGTGAAAGACTGTAAGACATTAATCTTGAACAACTTTAGTGGAACTTACACATGTTTGCAGCCATTCATCAACTAAGGCTGTTACGTTATTTATTTCTGACCCATGCATAATGGACAACAAGAATGACCACTTTTAATAACATCCATAATGCATGGGCTTAGGCAAAAAGTATGACCACAACCTGACAACTCAGAATTTGTGAATGTCTATACCTTGCACAGCACAAGTAATATATATATTTATATACACATACGTATATATACATATATATATATATATATATATATATACATATATATATATATATATATGTATATATATATATATATATATATATGTTATATATATATATATATATATATATATATATATATATATATATATATATACATATATATATATATATATATATATATATATATATATATATATATATATATATATATATATATATATATATATATATATATATATATATATATATATATATATATATATATATAGATATATATATATATATATATATATATATATATATATATATATATATGTATATATATATATATATATATATATATATATATATATATATATATATATATATATATATATATATATATATATATATATATATATATATATATATATATATATATATATATATATATATATATATATATATATATATATATATATATATATATATATATATATATATATATATATATATATATATATATATATATATATATATATATATATATATATATATATATATATATATATATATATATATATATATATATATATATATATATATATATATATATATATATATATATATATATATATATATATATATATAAATCATTACCCTCATTACCCCACCCCCTCCCCACTCCATACCTTCCAAATTTTGGCAGAGGTGGGGCCATGCCATTTTACGATCCAGGAAAAAAATACAATCCCAAGTTACTAAAAACTTTTGAGCGCAAATTTATTAGCAGCAGTGACCGGTGTTCGTCATTACTACGGGTCTTTCTGATAATCAAGATCGTCATTCCCGGGTCCTCAGCAGGGCCGTAATTTCACGTATAATGTATATTTAAGCGCGATTTGCGCAAAATCGCCTTCATAAATGCACTGGTTGCAGTGTACTATCAAATAGCTCTACCCATAATATCCCTGCACGGTCCTTCCAATGCACTGGTTGCAGTATATTATCAAATAGCTCTACCCATAATAACCATGAACGACCTTTCGAATGCACTGGTGGCAGTGTTACTATAAAATAGCTCTACCCATAATATCCCTGAACGGCCCTTCCCATGCACTGGTTGCAGTGTGCTATCAAATAGCTCTACCCATAATAAGCATGAACAACCTTTCCAATGCATTGTTTACAGTGTACTATCAAATAGCTCTACCCATAACATTCCTGCACGGCCCTTCCCATGCACTGGTGGCAGTGTGCTATCAAATAGCTTTACCCATAATACCCCTGCACGGCCATTCCAATGCACTGGTTGCAGTGTACTATCAAATAGCTCGACCCAAAATATTCCTGCACGGCCCTTCCAATGCACTGGTTGCAGTGTACTATCAAATAAGCTCTGCCATAATATCCATGAACAACCATTCCAATGCACTGGTTGCAGTATACTATTTAATAGCTCTACCCATAATATCCATGAACAACCTTTCCAATGCACTGGTGGCAGTGTACTATTAAATAGCTCTACCCATAATATCCCTGCACGGCCCTTCCATTGCACTGGTTGCAGTGTACTATCAAATAAGCTCTGCCATAATATCCATGAACAACCTTTCCAATGCACTGGTTGCAGTATACTATTAAATAGCTCTACCCATAATATCCATGAACAACCTTTCCAATGCACTGGTGGCAGTGTACTATCAAATAGCTCTACCCATAATATCCCTGCACGGCCCTTCCATTGCACTGGTTGCAGTGTACTATCAAATAAGCTCTGCCATAATATCCATGAACAACCTTTCCAATGCACTGGTTGCAGTATACTATTAAATAGCTCTACCCATAATATCCATGAACAACCTTTCCATGCACTGGTTGCAGTATATTATCAAATAGATCTACCCATAATATCCCAGAACGATCCTTCCAATGCACCGGTTGCAGTGTACTATCAAATAGCTCTACCCGTAATATTCCTGAACGGCCCTTCCAATGCATTGGTTGCAGTGTGCTATCAAATAGCTCTACCCATAATATCCCAGAACGGTCCTTCCAATGCACTGGTTGCAGTGTGCTATCAAATAGCTTTACACATAATACCCCAGAACGATCCTTCCAATGCACCGGTTGCAGTGTACTATCAAATAGCTCTACCCATAATATTCCTGAACGGCCCTTCCAATGCATTGGTTGCAGTGTGCTATCAAATAGCTCTACCCATAATATCCCAGAACGGTCCTTCCAATGCACTGGTTGCAGTATATTATCAAATAGCTTTACACATAATAACCATGAACAACCTTTCCAATGCACTGGTTGCAGTATACTATCAAATGGCTCTACCCGTAATATTCCTGAACGGCCCTTCCATTGCACTGGTTGCAGTGTACTATCAAATAAGCTCTGCCATAATATCCATGAACAACCTTTCCAATGCACTGGTTGCAGTATACTATTAAATAGCTCTACCCATAATATCCATGAACAACCTTTCCAATGCACTGGTGGCAGTGTACTATCAAATAGCTCTCCCCATAATATCCCTGCACGGCCCTTCCATTGCACTGGTTGCAGTGTACTATCAAATAAGCTCTGCCATAATATCCATGAACAACCTTTCCAATGCACTGGTTGCAGTATACTATTAAATAGCTCTACCCATAATATCCATGAACAACCTTTCCCATGCACTGGTTGCAGTATATTATCAAATAGATCTACCCATAATATCCCAGAACGATCCTTCCAATGCACCGGTTGCAGTGTACTATCAAATAGCTCTACCCGTAATATTCCTGAACGGCCCTTCCAATGCATTGGTTGCAGTGTGCTATCAAATAGCTCTACCCATAATATCCCAGAACGGTCCTTCCAATGCACTGGTTGCAGTGTGCTATCAAATAGCTTTACACATAATACCCCAGAACGATCCTTCCAATGCACCGGTTGCAGTATACTATCAAATAGCTCTACCCATAATATCCCTGAACGATCCTTCCAATGCACTGGTTGCAGTGTACTATCAAATAGCTCTACCCATAATATCCCAGAACGGTCCTTCCAATGCACTGGTTGCAGTATATTATCAAATAGCTCTACCCATAATATCCATGAACAACCTTTCCAATGCACTGGTGGCAGTGTTACTATAAAAAAATATGAGATTCAGTAACATCAGAAACATCCATTTTGATACCAATTTAGGTTTTCAGTGACCCCTATAACGCAGTTTATTTGAAGATGGCGACCATTTTTTTGTTCTTGTAATTTAAACTCATGTGCGTAAACATTCACGACGACTCCTAGGCTTAAATTAAAGAGCAGGTCCCAAGGAGTCTGTGTGGCAAATTTTGGGGTTTTTGTCCGCTTTGCGCAATAATCAAGAAAAATAGCCTTAAGCAGGGAGTTGGCAACTCCTGCCTTAAGCTACCCTAATATCGGGAAGCAGACAGAAAGGTCCTTCCTGAAAGGTTTTCTCTAGATAAGGAAAATTTCCTGCTTCCTTTTTTAATATAACTTCAGTGGCGTTGGAACCGGGAGGTGGGGGGGGGGGGGAGACTGCTCGATAATTTTAGTACCATTCCCCACCCCACCAATAAAAATGAAGGTCAAACGAATTGATTTTGAAGAGTCAGATTCCATCATGGCATCTTTTCTTCCGGAAATACCTCAATTTTCGGATACATTTTTTCATTTTCGGGAAATTATTTTTAGTTTTCATGAAATTTGCTTCAATTTTCAGGAAATTTCCTTCTGGATATCGTCTTCGCTTTTGGGAATTTTGCATCATTCTTGTAAAATTTCCTTCAATTTCCGTAAAATTGCCGTCATTTGTGGGAAATTTCCATCAATTCTTGCAAAATTTTCTTCATTTTCGGAAAATTTGGATTAATAATCGTGAAATATGCTTCAATTTTCGTGATAATTTCTTCAATTTTTGTGAAATCCTCTTTATTTTCGGGAAATTGTCTTCATTTTGGGGAAACTTGCATCAATTTTCGTGCAATATCTTTCAATGTTTAGGAAATCTTCATTTTCGGGAAATTTTGCCCGGGAAATCACGCTACGCCCCTGTATGCATAATTGCACACTGTATATAAGGAATGTGGGCAGTGATGTTCGATTTTCTAAAGTGTGGAAATTCCGAACATTGCTGATGTAAGGGCGCGAATACTTAATGATGATGTAGATTCTGAAAGCTGAATTGTCGGAAGCCCTATTTTGTGTTTAAAATCTAAGAATTCGTGTAGAAAGTACAAATACTTCAACAAACACCAGAAAAACAGCACACTACCAAACAAATGCAAACATTAAGCTTTAAAACCTCCAAAAGAACCAAAAAGATGAAAAGAAAAGATAAAATCGCAGTATGAGACCTCAGTGTATGTATACCCGCAATTTGCTCCATTCGCCAAATTCTTTAAAAAACAACAAAAAAAACCCTCTTTTTACATTGTGGCAAGTATACCCACTTGATACCGTGAACAGCAGTATAGCCGTAATAAGACTTGTTAAGATTTAGAGAATTAATTAAGTTTTCAGGGGAGTACTTTTGTTTACACTTCCTGTCGTGATATCTACTTAACGTGACATCATTCCTCATCCTGACATTAAACGTGAACTTCAAACCCTATGACTGACATCAATTAAGATCAGATAAGCGCATTAGGGATTCTTCATCTTCGATAATACTGAAAATCTTCCCAATTTTGAAGTTTAAAATCGATATAGCACACAATTAAACAAAATAAAGAACAGTTTACGAGTTCGTAGGCTTAAGTTGGTATCACTCCCACGTATTCTCCTTTCAAATCCTTTAAACCTTTAATCCACGTTTGTTGTACATAATAAGAACATTGAACAGTTTTGCAAACTTTGCCTTTTTCTTTATAGCCTTGTTGACAGACGTTTGTCATTCGTGTTAATAATCCTAACTACTTGTTTGAATTTCTCCGATTAACGATATCCAGCAGTTCAAATTGAAATTATGCGGGTAGCGAGTGGTAATTTGGCCAATCTTTCTCACAATTCTTTGTTCCCCGCCAGCTGATCATCCTGGGATAAACGTGCTTATTCATTCATTTTACTGCCTCACGGTGAAAAGCTTTTATGAAAATAAGTTAAGACCGATTTATTTCTTGTCATTGCCTTCAATTTCTTGCAATAAGCAGATAAGCTTCAACAGTTCCCGTGAAGAAGATTACCTTAATACGTTAACTTGTGAATAACTTAGTATTGATCAAATTGGGAAAAGCAAATCTGGGTGTTAATTTAAACATAAATTTAACAATTGGGATCAGATTCTTTTTAATATGTCCCTGGTATACAGTTAAACAAAGGAAGAGAGAAGCCATACCAGTCGCGTAACGATATAGGGTTAAAAGGAGGGGGTGGTGATAAACCCCACGGGCCCCAGCAATGATACTGCGATAAGTTTGTTATGGGGCCCCAGCCTCTATATTCCCCACGGGCCCCCAGAACTCTAATTAAGCCACTGAGTTATGGTAGCAAAAAATGCCAAAATTTAGGAGCGAAAGGCTTGGTATGGGCCCAGGGGGAAAAGTCCCTAAAGCTCTACGTCTCTTGTGATTTTGATAGCAGAAAATTACTTTAAATTGTGTCAATCCTAGAGGTGAAGCCCATGAAGAGGTTCGTGATTTATGGTAGGAAAACATTGCTAAAATTGTGTCAAATCTAGGGGTAAAGCCCTTGTGTCTCCGGAACTGTACGTTTCTCAGTGATTTTTATAACAGGAAATTGCTTTAAAATGTGTCAGATCTATGGGGCGAGGCCCTGGTAGGTGCCCAGAGGCAAGGACGGACTACAATATGAGTCAGTTTTCATGATTTTCATCGATGAATTTGATCTATGATTAAAGCTTTGAGAGAAAACATTTATAACGTTTGTTTTAAAATGATACACATTGCAGAACCTAACAAATATGCACAAATATATTCTCAGGACAATTTTGCGCACCTGTGAGCAATCGGCGCCCTTTCAAAAGTTTCACTTGCGGCATTTGCCCTGTTCCCCTTCCACCCTAAATAACTCCCCCCCCTCCCCTCAAACCAAAATGTTAAGTAGGGTAAAATGTCCATGAAATATGGCGTATATGCCTGCCGAACAATTAGACGGTGCCAGCCCACTGGTCTGAAGGCCTAATAGTCCGAAGGTTCAATAGTCCGATAGAAAAGGCCCATTAGTCCTAAGGTTAACTAGTCCGAAGGCCCAATAGTCTTTGGCCTGATATTTCAAAGGCCCAATAGTCCGAAGGTATAATAGTCGGATAGTCCGAAGGACCCTAAACCTAAGCTTCGGACTATTAGGCCTTGTGACTACTGGGCCTTTGGACCAGTGGGCGGACACTCACTGTCAGACAGTGCAGCAGTGCATTGAACTCTATAAAGTTATTTAGGCAAAATTTTCGAAAACATTCTACTCCGCATAATTTTCCCTAACCGATCCGATCCATTCATAAAGGCTGGATGCACCCCCGTGCCCCCCGTTGCTCCGTCTACTAACTGTGGTGTAGCGGTTATAATACATTTCTACAGACCACGAGGCCCTGGGCTCAAGCCTGGGTTGGCCCGTAGACACGCCAGTGCACCACAACTGGTTATCAAAGGCCGTGGACATTGACTTGGTTGTCGATGTTATGTCTGTCCGTACGTCGTACCTGTGTTCTCGTCCGGGTCGTATTAAGCGTTTCGTGATAGCATTGTTACTATCATAACCGAATACGCAGGCGACGACCCGTCATTGTAATTGTGTGTTCACTCGTCGTCGTCGTCGCCCGTTGCTCCCATTAACGTCAGTTTAACTATTTGGACAACAAATTGTTACTGTTGTAATCAATTGAGAAAAACTGCATGTCATGAATTGTGATTTATAAATGTTTGGTGGCGAAGAATGCACTCACCTGTTGACTTACAAACAAATCCCTCATTAGTGAATTTAGGGAGCTGGTGAATTTGAACCCGCTAGCATCTGGGAATAGACCATTCAATTGCTTTAATTCTGAAAATCATGGAACTATTTCACTTACCATGCTATAAAGATCCCTAGGTCGCAATACAAGTATCCCGCCCTTCTGCCCTTGCAGACTTGTACAAGAATAAAGCACCATCTGTTTATTTGGGTGTATTTGTGTCCATGTCATTTGGACTGTAACCCGGACACTTTAAGCTTTACCCTTTTTACAACTTAATTTTGAAACATTTCTGACTCATAGCAGCATAGAAAACTTGGAATGCTCTGGCAGAAAACATTTTTTGTCATTTCTAATCTATTCTGCATCTGATGCAAATTACAATGAGTTTTTACACACCATGCAGACATGCCCTCCGAAGGAAAACAATACGATGCATATAAAGAAATATTTTTTCGATTAAATTTATACGTCAAAACCAGGGGTGTCACTAAAGGTCCGACGACTGGGAGGTGCTGACATTTCAACCTACAAAATTCTATATGTCTATATGATTGTCCCGACAGAACTTCTCAATTTCCTGCCATAACCAGAGGCGTATCAAGTGGGAGAGGGGGGGGGTGGATTCACCAGCCCGGTTACATACTTTCTGCCCGGTCTGCCGGTGGGTAGTAAAAAATTGGTAAAATTGAGCACAAATTTGGTAAAATAATTGGAAATAGTGGTGAAATTTGACTAAAATTTCCCGAAAATGAATCAACATACCTGGATATTGAAGCAACTTGATTTTCCCCCAAAACGAAGAAAATTTTCCGAAAATGAAAGAATGCTTCACGAAAATGAAATATTACTTTCCATTACTTTGTTTTGGTTGTCACAGAATGCCTACGAGCAGGGAAGTGCAAATGGCACTTCCCTGCTACGAGTGTCATTGCATTTTATAACACTATGATTGCTATTTGATCTTTTCAGTGGTTTCTTTTATTTTTCCATCGTTGCTACCAGGCTACGGCATACTTTCTCGAGTTTGTCCAGGTCAAGGTTGGCAATTAGCAATGAACCCAATGCCATACAACATTATATACATTATCTCAGTGATGTAGAGCTAAATTGTGAACCAGGGTCTCTTTTCCCAAATGTTTCAAGTTATCGACGTGCAACAATGTATTATCTGCACGAAATGTGCAATTATTAAATATAGCTAGGGAGATGAGCGTAACTAAGTAAATAAACTAAGTAAATAGGCAGAGCGTGCGTGCTAGTATAAGAATACGCTACCATACAATGAATATGTAAATAAATACAAGGGGGGTTATGTTGGTATACGTAAGCTACTGGTGAAGCGAGATGTTGCAGATAAACTAGTGGGATATGCCAGCACTAGAGTAGGTTAATAGGATATACCAACATGACCACAGCAACAATCCAAGTAAGTTAGGAACATTCCAAGTTAGGAATGTGTTGCTGATTGGTCGATTGACCAAATAAGTGAATGAGCAAACAAGACTACCCGCGTGGTCGGCAGGGCAGGTGATGCTCATGTGCTGGGCAGAAAATAACCAGTGAATAATTAGGTACATAATGTGCATTGGCTTTACCGTAGGCACAAATGCCATAGCCAAAGAATGGGACCTCATGAATGCAATAAATATCGTATACCAACCAGTTGAGTTAGCTTTTGCACACAATACGTTGATACTGTAGATAATGTTTGGCACATATGATTGATGTACATACAGTATATGATATAACTTGCAACGGTAATAGAATCACAAGGCAAAAGTGCATGGTATATTAAAGACGTTCTAAACATAAGTACATAGAAAGGTACTAAGAGAATATGAAGGTATTTAGATAAAGTAAAACAACTTAGCTATAGTAAAGCAGCTTAGCTGGCAAACTGGTTAGCTCCATAGCCCACATGATACCTCTCTTCTGCTGCAGCCAGACATGAGAGAATAATGCACATATACATGTGGCCAGGACAAACTGAATAAACAGCAAAGACCTAAGAACTAATCAAAACATTCCACAACACACAAAACTGAACTGAACCTGGAACACAAAGGGAATGTATAACAGATCGTCCAAACGGTCATCTGATGTTGTACTTTGTAAGCAGGTATACGCCGAGGCTCATTTTGCAGTTTTGCCAAAAAGATCAGCTTTTACATACAATTCAACACAAACATGTGGCCCGCCATGCAGTACTGATTAAACGGAGTTTTACTGTATAATGATACTACTAATTCCAATTTCCTTCCCAACAAACAGACAAACCGGGCAAACATGAATCTATACCCGACAGGCGACATCCTGGATGGATCATCTCTCCAACCTGCCGACAAGACGCAGGCGCGGATTCAGCGGGTAACCAATTATACCCCTCCGCACTTATTCTCCTTTTGCTAAAACTTCCCATTCTAATCAGCTAATTGAAATAATGGTTGACAGGTTGATATCTGTCTTTATAAGCAGATAAGTTTAGACCTAGAGTGTCAGATGCAAAACTTCTTTGAATTCTGCATCAAGCTCATGCACAACAGAACAAACGTTAGTCAAAACTGATGTGCGCCCATTTACCCCCCCCCCCATCCCCTTTTCGGAAATTCCGAAATGCTGCACCCCCTTCACCGACACGATGCTTGATTTGAATTTTGAACTCTGTTCATCAGTAGTGACCCACATAGTCACGGTACCGAGATGACATCATTTTATAGAACGTATAACTAACTAACCACGGATCAACGCTCTATTGCATGCAAACATGTACAAAACATTTCAAAACCAAGTGTATCTTAGAAACCAGCCGTTCTTCTTGTTCAATTCCGAGCTTTTTTTTTCTTTCTTTTTTTCCTTTCTGTCATGGCCCTCAGATGGCGACAGGTCTAGTATTGTAAGCTCCATACTCAAAATGCGCCATCTTTTAATTGATAATTATTTTTTTAAATTTCATTTAACTGTTTATTGAAGAGAATATGCACTTCAAATTAAGTGCTATTTATTGAAGATTGTATTTGGGTAGGTCCAAAACGAAGAACGAAGATTTTCTAAATAATTTCTGCTGGTCGACAATGTTTTTTTGGGGGGTCGAAAATCTCCAAAAACGAAGAACAAAGATTTGTTTAAAAAGTAAATTTTCCCCCCTAGTAAATTTTGGCCCCGGCCCTTATTGCCTAAGAAATTTGGACCCCCAGACAATGAAGCCGTAGTCATTCAGTAAATTTGGTCCACCCTTATAGTAAAAAAACGGTTCATTATGAAATTTCCCCCCCTCGCCCTTCTTTCCTAGGAAATTTGGAGACAACAGCTTGTCCCCCTTTAATAAAAAAATATAAAAAAACCCTTCGGTAAATCTCACTGCCGTTTTGCATAAAGCACGCTTTTCTCTTTGGGGTATCCCGATGGGTACTGCCCAGATCGAAGAAAAGATTATCATTCTTTTTCACCGAAGTGCTTACTGGAAGCCGTTTTCTGTTCGTGGGCAAATTATACGAGTACAACGGCGCTGTATTCTGTACATAAATATGACTAACTTCGGTTTTAGCTTATCACTTCAACAGTTCAATACACAAAATTAATTGAAGGAACCATACAGACTGACAGACACATCAGTAAATTATCTAGTAAAATCTGTCCGGAGGGGACCAAATTCACTAAACATTCCTTAGGAAATGAGGACCGGGGGCCCAAAATTTACGGGGGGGAGGGGGGGCACAATTTACTATCACACCGGTTTCAGATTAGGGAGGACAGACTGACAGAGGCGCGGATAAGTTAGAGGCACCCCCGAAAAGGGTTTCCCCGGGTTGCATGCATGCTTTATTTTGATGACAAAGTGTGAAATTATTTAACATAAAGTTGAAATTTTGTTCGAATTTGGCAGCAGTTCCTGAAAATTTCTCCGTAATTGACAGTGCTTTCCTGGAAAGTGAAGAATTTTCCTGGAAATTGAAGAAAAATTCCTGGAAATCGACGAAGACTTCACGAACATGCAGGAAATTTCTCGGAAAAGGAAGGAGATTACCTGAAAATTGACGAAGATTTCCTTAAAGTTCATGAAAATTTCGCAGAAATTAAAGAACATTTTCTGAAAATAAAGAAAAATTAATGAAAATAAAGAAAATTTTCTGAAAATGAAAACAAATTCCTGTAAATTCAAGGAGAATTCCCAATTTTTTTCCCCAAGCTGCCAAGTAGCGTGGCCAATGCCTATTTTAAAATTGTATTGCTTAGAAAATTCATTATGGCGCCCATGGCCCTGCATAAGAACTTCACCTCCATATCCAAAGGTTTTTGGTTCTATATTGTAGATTGTGGCCCTTTAAAAATTTTGGTCCAAAAATGAAATTTTTGATAAAAGCCTAAAACTTTTTTTCGAAAAGTGCAGATTTTTGGGTCAATATTGAAGATTTTGGGGCCAAAATGAAAGATGTTTGGTCAAAAATGGGAGGATTTTTGGTGCAAACTGTAAAAGGTTTGGTCCAAAATTAATAATAGCTCAGCCTACGACTGCAAATAATGCCACACATGGCAGTTAATGGCTTCCACAAATTTTGGGGAGGCAAAGGGGAGGCTAAGCCCCCAATAGCCCCCTTAGACACGTCACTGCTTTCTTTATTACTATCAATACAAAAGAACAAAATACCATGACAGCCCTTTTTTTAAGGGTGTTCTTGGAGATTGTCTGATTTTCATGGCAGCATGGTGTCCCGTCTTTATATTAATACTGACGACAACAATCCTCCAGATTTCAGCATGTGTTGGCGACTTGGCAGCTTGGGTTGGATTTAACAGTCTGCCTACACTTTCTACCTCTACAGCTCCATGAACGACGCCAACGTTTACGAATCGATACTGCAATAGTGTAATTTATCAGATTATGGGCACTTAGGATGGGCGCCAAAGTGAACATCGTTACATTTGATTTAGCGTTTAAATAAATGAATGGTACGTCTGTAATGGCGGGTGGTGTTCGTAATATTTACATATCCTTGAAACGATAATTCAGTGTTTTCTCTTGAAGATCGACAAAAGATACTATTATGATGAGCAACAAAGCTGGCCCAAACCGGATACGATCTGACGATTGAGGGGGATAAATACAAGCAGTCAAGTATGTCAAGCAGTTTCGTCGAAACTTTCAAAGGTCTTTGTTTCTCAGTGGACGATGAATAATGAAAAAACAATTATGAAAAGGAGCAGCTTATAGTGTATGGATCAGTTGTTGTATTTACTTATTTTGGGCTTTGTGTTTGATTAATCTGCTTTTAAAGGCCAGACCTTGTGATACCCCCCCCCCCCCCTCTCCCCCGTACACCTAATAGCTACGTCCTTGTATACATTTGGACCGAGGGAACACAATTTAAACTGTTGAATGAGAGGTATGGGTAACGGTGAATTGAGAGTCGGACTGAGGTGGTTTTGGGCCGTGCCATCAAACGACTGGCGAGGGCCCATGTATGTTCAAGTATCAAAATTATAAAAATATGCCCATTTGGTAGAGGGGCCCTCGGAGTCTGGGAGCAAGTGACCTAATTGCGCCATTGGCACATTGACTATTCCAATGATGGGTAACTGGCGTAACTGAGGCAAGCGGATCCTAGGTAAAATAAAAGAAACTTTGGGGCCCTAAGTCCTTCGGGCCCTGCAAAAACAAAAATGATCGGGGCCTCTTCGTGACCTTTGAAAGTTAGTCATTTGTTTTTGCGCTGAAGACAAACTACGTCCTATGATTACTCCACTATAAAATAGCTGCAGGTCCAACTGTTAAACTGTTAAACTATACAAATGTTTTTGGATCGCCTTAGTGGTATTCAAAAGACCCTGCACGCGAAAAGTGCAAGGATTAAAACTCAAGACTGAACAAGGCATTTTCTATGACGTCACATGAGTTATAACATGATGATGTTGGAAAATATGGTATACAGGTATGTGAGCACATAGAACCGACTAGGCTGCTAGTGGGACAAAAATGAAGAGCTGTGACACTTTTTGTGACGAAATGGCCAAAATGAATGGTTTGAGAGGATTAGAACCAGTATTTTGTCAAGTTCCTTGGTTCAAGCGCTTAAACGGAAAATATCCACGAAGGGTATTTCTTGTTGCCCTAATTTCCATCATGACAGTGAGGAAGGGCGGAATTATATATCCCTTGCTCCTGTGAATGCAGGCGCCCCTTTTGTTTTAAACTATGGGAATCGCATTCAATAAATTCAGAAACGGCAGAGACATGCCCCTTTCCACTGTTCCATAAAACACACTTTTCTGTAAAATATACAAACAATATTTAGGATTCTGTCGCATTGTAATGCACTTCTGATACTGTTGCTTTTGGAAACGGTGGGGAAGGAGGGGGTGAATGAGTAACGTACCCCGGCCTCTTTGATATGAATCATAGGACTGCATAGGACCCGGTCTTCGCTCCCCTGTCTGCCTGCTGATGATCTTCTAGTAACATGCTCAAAGACTTCTGTTGTTATATTGGCCCCTATGAAATTAGAATACTCATATCAACTGATCAAGCAAATATTTTAATGCTTAGGAAAATCAGTAGCAACCGTTTTTTGACATAAAGATACACATTATTCATACATATATTATTATTTATTTTCATTCATATACCAGAAAAATTCATTATCATTAAAATTCAGGGCCTTTTGCTGAATACAGGGCTGCAGGGAGGTATTTCCCGTATAAGCTCTTGACCAGTTGACTGAGTGACATCAAAGAGCTTCTTTGGTGACATGCAGCTGTCAGGTTGTGTAGCATACTGCAGGCAGCAGGGAGATGCCCCTGGCTGCCCCTACTGCCTTGTCCAGTTATCAGGAGCACAATATTTCCATAAGACTCATATTTGGTATTTTTTTGAAGTCTCAAAATTTGCCACAGTTTACACTGATGACAAATTACCCGAAATGGTTCCCAAAATCGCCGTCAGAGCCAGAGCATGCAGTGAGCACCAAAAACATGGCCGTACGGTACTGTCTAACTCAGGGGGCTTTGACTTTTTACAGGACTCTAAAACCTATCAGCCTATTCAGCAATTACGAAAGAAAATTCGCAATAAACAGATAAATCTGTGAATAAACATTTAAATTGAAGTAATGGCTTCACCCGAGTTTTGGACTTTTTTGGGGTGAGGGTAGCTCTCGGAAATAGCCTTCATTTCCGGGAAATTTTTGGAATTTACTTGGCAATTTTCTTTATTTTCGGAAAATGCTCCTCACTTTTCGGGAATTTTTTCACAATTTTCGGCCAATTTTCGACCATTTTCGGGCAATTGTTTTTGATTTTCGGAGCATTTTTTCCATTTCCGGACAGTTTTTCGATTTTTGCGAAATTTCCTTTAAATATCGGGAAATCTTGCCGAATCAGGCATGATTCAGATATATCAGTGATTTGAAAAGAACATTTTACATCTCTGCCTGACTATATACAGATATAAGATCGTTGCCCAAGTATCATATTATCATCATCATGCCGAGTTGGGAGGGCATTTCCCAGCTATCTAGCCGAGTCGGGCATGATTCCTTTATCCGACAAAGATGGATATTTGACCGGCAGGGGGAGGGGTGCCTCCCCCAGCCTCGTAGGGCTATGACCAAAAACGTACTAGGTCCCATGCATCATCAAATCATGCATGTATGGCTGCATGGAGGTAGAAGAGAGTCCCAATACAAAATTCAATCATGTTGTTTTAGCAGTTTAGACGGAGATTTTTACCTCCATGATGATGGTCCCATGAGCATAGTTAGCATTCAAAAAGTGCGTATAGGGAGGGAAGAGGGTTTGACTGTGACTTTGGATATTAACGTCCATAAAATGTGGTGTACATCCAAGAGATCTTGATATTTCTGGAAAAGCGCATGGGGGAAGGGTCCGGACCTCATTCCCTTGTGCAGAGGGCGTGGTAACGCCAATGGGTCTGTCTGTGTGCATTCACATTATAGGCCCTATTGTCAGATTGAATTGAAGAACTTGTTCGCGTCCCCTCTGCCCCTCGTCAGCCACCAGTCTTCGAATTACAGGGATTTTGTTGGTTTCATTAATTATGTGTACGTTTTAGTGGATTCAATCTAGTCAAAATATTCTGAACTATAGTCATACGAGACTAAGTAGTTTAGGCCTAACGTAGTCAAACATCGTATCGCATCCCGTAGCTAGGATTTTCCATGGGCAGATGGGGTGCGTTTCCACAGTGCGGATGACTACGAGACGATATTTGGACCAATCAAAGGCCATCATCTATCAGTCTATCGTGAACGTGGCGGCGTACATTGTATTCCAAAACGATTACTGATTGGCCTATTAACAGATTAATGTATAAGAGTACAGTGGACATTAAGGACTAATCAAACACACAGGCGAATTGTAATATATTTACCAGTTTACCTCCACGTTAGAGACGGTACTGCCGGGCTGACTGGCTTTCAATATTTACGGAACCGGTGTTGTAGAGTTTATTTGGAATAAAGCGGTGGGCCTATGCGTATGCATTTTTAGACCAATATATTATAGAGGACAAATGAGAGAAAAAAATAGCAAAAAAATGTCTGACGTGATGCTCCGTTCAAAGATCAACAATAAAATAAAAAATATCATGAATAGCTGCTTCTGAAATGCCATATTCTTTTTTCAATTTTGCAGTGAAATGATAATAATAAAAGAAATAATCAAACACATTGGTAAAAACATTTAATGTTTTCTTTTTCAACTTTCTACTTTTATTTAAAGTTCAAAGCTGTATAGCATGGGCCGCGGAGTAGGCAAGAACCGAAGAGATTAATTAGTTGCCAATTCACTGATTTTGCATTCCGTCTTTCAGATCAGTCGTTTCCAAAGTGCCCCCTCCCCCCTTCCCCCTTCCTCCTCTCTCCCATTTAAAATACTGCTCCGCGGCCCATGTGTAGTCGATCGTTTAAAATGTAGGCCCTACTAACTTTACGCACCGGGAAAAATGTGATGCATGACTGCGTGTTGGGCGATATACGTGATAGATATTTAAGCTAGTATTTCAGTCAGTAAAAATGATGCAAATTTTCTTCTCAAATAGATATGGATTGGAGGTATGATGGATCCTCAGTCAAACTGTTGACCTATTTTCCACTTTCCCAACCTTTTGGCATTGCTGCATATTAGTCTGGTGCTGCATGCTGTTTGCGCAAAAAATGTCGTTCTTGAAAACAAACACATTTTCGACTTTGGAAGTCTGGAACTAGGCAGTTACTTTTCAGCAAGACTGAAAGATGAAACGAGGCTGCGTTTGAAAGTCATTTGAAGTCAAAAAAATTGGTTACTTTCCAGAACTTCCTAATTAGGTTGGGGGCCAGGCCCAATATTTGCAACTACTCATTCGGCGGAAATGTAAAGGCCTGTTTGAAAATTATTGGATGGGGGACATGGCCAGGGCGAACTGATTGTATGGTCCACACTGGTCCTAAACCAGTGCGCCGCGTGGACTGGAGACGCCGGTCCCAACTTCGATTTCCCCGTGAGCAGCCCTAAGTTCATTCTAGCTACTAGTTGACTAGTAGTCTAAGGTGCTGGTTACTCCACTTGGACCAAAAAAAAAAAAATGAACAAAAATGAAAATATGTGCCAGTCAACCCCTGGACATGAACTACCGATCCATTGCATGTGTCGGGGTTCTGATTCCCGTTCTTTCAGTCTTTTTAAGTCAAATTTTCAAAACCTGCTTTGGAATTAGCAGATTAGGCTCCATTTGGGAAAATGTAAACAACGGGAGCCTAGTGAGCCTCCCTAAGTACCCTCCATAAACACCCATGCCCAGTTGTGTAGCCAGAACGGGCGAGGGGGAAGATTGCCCTTTCCCACCCCCTCCCAATATTTTAATCGTCGATTCAAGATTCTAATCTGTCGGTTCAGATTGGTGCCGTCGGTTCAACAAGCTTTGACATTCCAGGTGCCAAATATGTTTATAGATTTCAAAAAAATACTTTCTCAGAAAAAGGTTCTTCGGTAATAATATATTAAACATTTGTGCGATTTTGTATAAGACACAGAGAGAAAGAGGGGAGAGAAAGAAAGGAGGGGAGGGAGGGGGAAGGGAGAGGGTGTCGGAGTACACGTGATACAGAACAGGCTCATTTTAAAAGTTTGACAACATTTACACTAGTTTGTAGTAGCCTAAATTAGTGAAAAATGTTCTTTTAGACAACCCATATTTTTCAAAGAGTGACGATCAACCTAACCATGTACAAACGTAAACAAAAAAAAACATTGTATTTTCACATGCGTTTTCATGATTTTGTGTTTTGTATATATGGTGTATTATATAAAGCTCTCTTTGACATGAATTTTGAATTGTATAATACACCTTCTTACTATGCGTTATGACATACGTTTTTGCCCTTGAAATGTCAATTGTGCGAGAGCTTCCAGGGGCTTCGCCCCTCGAGACCCCTACCGGACCATCGTCCCTGGACGCCACCAGGGGCCCCACAAGTGGACCCCTGGACCCCATGCTGACAAGTCGAGCGATTTGCGCTTTGATTTTGTGTTTTGTATATAGTGTATTATAGCTCTCTTTGACATGAGTTTTGAATTGTATAATACACCTTCTTACTATGCCTTATGACATACGTTTTTGCTCTTGAAATGTCAATTTTGCGAGTCTTCGGGGGCTTCGCCCGTTGAATCCCTATCAGGCTTCACCACTGGACCCCACCAGGGACCCTCAAGTGGGCCCCTGGACCCCACGCTAACAAGTCGAGCGCTTTGCGCTTTGATTGGGTTTTAGTGTAGGCCTATTATAGTTCTCTTTGACATGAATTTTGACTTGTATGTTGTAAGAGATATTTTCCCCCTCACGACCCATCTTTATCTTTTCTCTTTATGTCTCTTTAACCATACAGTTATTTACCAGCTTATATCCTAGCAGCATTAATATTCAGTAATTACTCCTCCTAGTGATATACTTATTCATTCATGCAAATTATCTCCTTATTCACCTATTTTATTCCTTATATGGACCATAATGATACCTCTTACAATGTACTTACTCACTATTCGAAGAAACATACTTGTGGTTGACCCATCCTTCACTGACCAGCCAATTCCTCACTTTCTCCCTTTGTTAATGTTTTTCACTTGATTTTATGATACAGTAATGTGCACTTGGTTTTATAATTCTGTTAAGTAAAGTTGCATTTGCTTGTGATTTGGAGATTTTTAGTTAAAACATGATTTAAAGTGTTGAATTTATTTTGTGTTTGCTGTTTTTGTTATTAAGTGAAATATTCCATGTAGCTCCCCACCTAGCCTCCATCCTGACAATGTGGAGTTAGAGGGCTACATTTAATGTCAGAAGTGGCCAAATGTAAAGTGATTACATTTGGTGTCAGAAGTGGCCAAATGTAACGTGATTACATTTGGTGTCAGTAGTATTTCATTTGTGCAGTGAACAAATGTTTCTTTTTATTGAGGATGTGGCAAACTGTAAAGGGCTTACAGTTGGTGTCCAACTGTCCAAGGTGACTCTGTGGCAAAAGTGATGCTCTTGTAAAATAACATTGTGAAAATGACTTAAGCGGTATCAGCCCCATTGTGAACTCAGTGCTGTGGGAAGTGCGGACCACCCCTCAGCGTTTATCTCATCGGTGGCCTTATAGGCGCCCACAGTACTAGCCATGATGACGGGGTACATTACTTTGAATTGACTTGAACTTGATCCAAAACATTTCTGTGTTTCCGCTGGTGTGGATGCTGGACCATGCTGGTTTCCAACCAATCCCTGCTTGCTGTTGTCGTGCCATGTGTGTCTGATGTTCGTTTGCTGGTGAGGACGGCTTCCTGCCCTGGTTGTACCAATTTCAGAGGCTGATTTTGGGAGATTTTGACAGGAAGGGTCCCTTGCATGCATGGACTATAAGTGACTTTTTACAAATTGGACAATATGTGAAATTTGTTTGTTTGTTTTATTTTTCTGAGTTAGTGATATTGCCTTATTTTACCCCATGTCCCACCTGCTAACAGCCTGTAAGTTTTTTTTTGTATTTTAGCATAATTATTGCTATCTGATTCGTTGATGTATTTTGGAGCCTTGCTTAAGTTATGGGGGCTCTTTTGTATTCATGCACTTAGATTGTGCTTCTAGGCTATCTTTTTTTTTCTTTGGGGGGAGGCCCGGGGTAGGGTTCTCCCATGCCATAGGGCCTGTTTCGTATTGTGATATTGTTCCAGCATATAATTCATGCATGGACACATACATTTGTTGCTTGAAAGAATTTGTTTTGTTGTAATTGTTTAATTGCTAAATTTGGGTAAGAAATGGTTTGAATAACACAAGTTGCAGAAAATTGACATGAAAAGTCAGATGCTTTATAAAATGTAGATTTTTGTTGTTATTGGTGAAATGGACTGAAAATCCAGGAATTCCATAATTATCTTTTTTTTTTAAATGTTGTATGTTATTCAAGTTTTTATTTTGTTTTGTCATAGCGAAATTAATGTTTTGATATTTGTGTTCTCTAATTGAATTTGGTTAGATGAGTATACTGAATTGATTACACACTGTTTTTACACGTATGTGCTGTTGGTGAATGGTGATGTGAAGTGTTGCGGCTGCTGTGGTTGTAGTCTGAATTTCTTTGATTAAAATTGGTTGTGATGTTTGGATGAGTCTCCTCACGATTAGGGTCCGAATGGGGAACAAGGTTCCAGGGACAACCAGGTTTTTGGTTGGTTCGGCATAGTCGTCGACAAGCTTGTCTTGTGAGTAAATCCAATGCATGCATTACCATTTTTTTTTAAGAAGTATGATGGAATTAACAGTAGCTGTCTTAGATCAAACATGCAGGTATAGTTTTGTGTAGCTTTTGGATTATTGGTGTGTGTGTGTGTTTTCCATTAAGTTCATTGCATTTCGGAATGGCTGGTGACTAATGAGTCTCTGCTATAAGTATAGAGGTTACAAATGGCTTCATTTTGTGAACTATTGTTATTTTGCAAAAGTGTTCTACTTTAATGCTTATACTTAGTTGTTGCAAGCTTTAACAAACGACTTCCTTCTTAGATAAAAACACTAGATAGGCATTCGGCAAGTGACGATAGTTTCATTATTATGCAGAAAAGTCAAGTTAATCAGATTAATGCTATAGTTCAGACCAAAAACAACTGGAGTGATTGGTTCAGATCATTTATTCAATGATGAAATTGGTTTATTTTCTTCTTTTCATTGGCCTGTATGTTATTAAACTAATGATAAGTATACTTGTTTGAATGATTTAACTTGAACTTCACTAGTCTACTTTTAGTCATAGCTATATTATATATAGTCAGGTGATTTTCAGTTAAAACTTATGAGTTTTGAATATGATATGAAAGTGTAATTATGTGGATCCAAACTAGTTATTTTATGGTTGAAAATGAAATGCCATTTAGAAACCCTTGTTAGGTATATATTTGTACCTTCTCTTATATTGTTATTTTGCTAGAAGAAATTTTTCTTTTCCTGTACCCACTGCATTTTCATGCTACAAGAATTCATTCCTTGTTTATCCTTTTAGGGTCTCCATGGTAGTTAGCAGTGGAATTTTTTATAACTTCATCATTTGTTGAATTGTCATTATTTTTCTTTTGATCATTTTGATAGCTGCATTGAGGAGCAGTGGTTTTCTTGATTTGATGCGTTTATCATCTTTGTTATTTGTGTTTAAACTTTGTTTTGTTTCCTGATTCTATACCACGTATATTGTTCTTACTTATTTGACATCCGTCTATGATGATTATATTCTATATTTGGTTCGTAGTATAGCGTTTTTACGATTTTTAACTATTGTATTCGTATTATTATAATCATTATTGCTATTCACCATTGTCCCGAGGATGTGACAATATTCGGCGGGGAGAGTTGTAAGAGATATTTTCCCCCTCACGACCCATCTTTATCTTTTCTCTTTATGTCTCTTTAACCATACAGTTATTTACCAGCTTATATCCTAGCAGCATTAATATTCAGTAATTACTCCTCCTAGTGATATACTTATTCATTCATGCAAATTGTCTCCTTATTCACCTATTTTATTCCTTATATGGACCATAATGATACCTCTTACAATGTACTTACTCACTATTCGAAGAAACATACTTGTGGTTGACCCATCCTTCACTGACCAGCCAATTCCTCACTTTCTCCCTTTGTTAATGTTTTTCACTTGATTTTATGATACAGTAATGTGCACTTGGTTTTATAATTCTGTTAAGTAAAGTTGCATTTGCTTGTGATTTGGAGATTTTTAGTTAAAACATGATTTAAAGTGTTGAATTTATTTTGTGTTTGCTGTTTTTGTTATTAAGTGAAATATTCCATGTAGCTCCCCACCCTAGCCTCCATCCTGACAATGTGGAGTTAGAGGGGCTACAATTATACACCTTACTACGCGTTGTGACATACTTTTTGCCCTTGGAATGTCAATTTTACGAAAGCTTCCGGGGGCTTCGCCCTTAAGCGGGCCCCTGGAGCCCACCATTACAAGTCCAGCGTCTTGTGCTGGAAGTGACACCGTAGGTGTCACCTCAACTACGCCACTAAATAACGTGTCGGTGCAATTCCCTGTCCCCCCTCCCCCCGCAATATAAAAATCCTGGCAACGCCACTGCCCATGCTCTAGTTTTTAGAGCCAGCCGTCACTGAGGGGCAGGGCCGTAATTCTCATCTGGAAAGTGGGGTCGGGGAACATGGCTTCTTATCCAAAAAGTGGGGAGGGGGAGACAATAAGCAAATTTCCCCCAGAACGTACTGAATTTTTAAAATTCTGCTGAAAAAATAGGGGACATGTCCTCTTGATCCGCCCAGGAATCACGGCCCTGCTGAAGACCAGTGAAAACTGAGGACCATGCAGGGAAAACCGCCCCTTTCGGTAGCACTGCAAAATACTTTGTCACTTCAATTATTCATGCAGTACTCCATGCATGTACTCCAGGACACTCCATGATTAAAGGATTAGTTCAGGGGTCAAGCATGTTTATCATATATGAAAGAGGACTTCAAAAGATGCAAAATCGTGAAGAAAGCATTCAAAAATCTTATTCCGTTCAGGGTATAATAAAGTTTAAAGTTTGGTATCCTTTGTGTAAAAACGACTGAAATCAGACTAGTTGTGATGTCATAACCTCAGATTCCTCAAAGTCTTTATGTATTCTACCATATTTTATTCTGTAATTTTGTGACCTAAAACCATGCGATATGTCAAAAAAATAATAAAACTGAATAGAATGGTATTTATAATATACCACCTGAAGAAACTTTGAGGGAAAATGATTTGAATAGTGA
>JAIGNY010002707.1:57500-77500 GCA_020152595.1 Chiridota heheva | reverse complement strand
CAGGTAAAGGTAAAAGGGCATTTAAGTATTAAAAAGTGCAATGTGTAGGGCTGTTAGGCCTCGACTTTGCCTTTAGGAAATTGAAAAAGTGCAAGGGCCGTTAAGGCCTGGACTTTGTCTTTAGGGGAAATTTAAAAAATGCAAAGTGTAGGGCTGTTAGGCCTTGACTTTGTCTTTGGGGGAATTTAAAAAAAGTATAATGTGTAGGGCTGTTAGGCCTCGACTTTGTCTTTAGGGGAAATTACAAAAGTCTAATGTGTAGGGCTGTTAGACCTCGATTTTGTCTTTAGGGGGAATTAAAAGTCCAATGTGTAGGGCTGTTAGGATTCGACTTTGTTTTTAGGGGAAATAAGAAAAAAGTGCAATGTGTTGGGCTGTTAGGACTCGACTGTGTCTTTAGGGTAATTAAAAAAGTCCAATGTGAAGGGCCGTTAGGCCTAGACTTTGTCTTTATGGGTAATTAAAAAAGTTCAATGAATGCGCACAAAATTACATAATTGTTATCTTTTTAGGGCGATATTTGTGTTACTTTCTGTAATGAAAATATCATTTATTTAGTTTTTGAAGAAAAAGTTTTTAAATATTTGAAAGGACAGGTTCCATTTAAAAAGGGGCTATTTCGTCTGAGAAAAAGGGCACTTTTTCGCTCTGAAAAAGGGCACTTTTTGAATTTTTGAGAAAAATGGGGTCACGTGTCCCCTGGTTCCGCCGCCTTTGTTCGCAATAGGTGTCATGGTTAGATAAAATTAACTTATTTGCGACCTGGAAAAAGTTTAGCAGAGTCTGCCCACTGAAACTTTCTAACTGTGCTATCTGACTTGATGAAAATTGGGATTGTCGTGCGACGGCGCCCATGCAGCCATGTGACATATTATAAAGTAAAACAGCAAACGTCCCTTGCCACCAGATCATACGCATACCAGCAGACAGGAAGGTGGCACTTTATCTACACCTCCCAGGCTCCCTGGCAATACTTTCCCACCAATCATTAAACAAAACTTAAAGGTATGGACATGTAGAGGCAGTATGAAAAGTCACTAAAACATGAAATAAGCAAACAAATCGTCAACAGATAAAAATCGGTTAAAAATTAGCCATTTTACTTTTTGAGGAATTTTTTGCAAATGAAATATACACATTTTTGTGCTGACTCGTCAGATGTATATATCTATCTATTTTCTTATTGTTCAGTTTTAACCCTCAATATAATTTCTTTTCTTTTTTGATAAGGGATTAAGGAAAGATGACTCTTTAAAAATATAAATAAATACGATTACTCACAACTTGAAAACAACACACGCCGTTTAAGAATTTTTTTTTTTTTTCAAACTCAGAATGTAATGTTCTTTTTGGTACGTGGTTGAAGAAAAAACTTTTGTTCCTGTCCGTAGACCTTTAAAGAAATAACAAATTTTATGAAAAGCAATGGACAAGAGGAAACATGTCCCCTGCATGGTCAAACTTTTTGTCAGATTTTCAGCATTTGGATGACGCGGAAAAATAGAACATTCAAGGTTTTTTGTTTCTTCAAATTTAATGAGTCCTTTTTTTCTTTTCATAGTAAAACTTCTGACATGTCTGACAGATGTTACTAAGAATCTAAGTATCTTTTATTTGTATGTTTTCCTTCGCGAAATGTGCACAGTAACTTCATTCCCAAATGAATCTGTTGTAATGTTTTTGAAAATAAATCTTATTACTCTATTGAAACTCATTCTTAGAAGAAATAACAAAAAATATAAAAAAAAACAGATTAAATAAGGAAAGAAGAAATTCGTAGCAACAGTTAACCTTTTTTCCCGAAGCATCTCCAGTTCCGATGATTTCATTACCGCCTCAAAATTACCTTGAAAGTTCGTCATTTTAAAGGATAAGTTCAGTGGTCAAGCATACCCATCTTATATGAAAGAGGACTTCAAAAAACAGAATGGTGAAGAAAGCGTTCAAAAATCTGACTCCGTTAAGGAGATAATCAAGTTTAAAGCTTTGTCTTATCTGTGTAGAAATGACTGGTAGTAAGTCTACTATGGTAAGTTGTCGTCTCCATCCTTACATTCTCAACAATTGTCAATATATTTTATAGAAAGTTTACTCTTTTCTTCACTATTCAAATTATTTTCCCTCAACTTTCTTCACGTGGTATATTTTAAATACCATTCCTAGATTCAGTTTTACTACTTTTTTGACATGGTATTTAAACCCCCAAATCGCAGGTCGAAATATGATAGATTACATAAAGACTTTGAGTAATCTGAAGCTATGCCATCACAACTAGTCTGATATCAGTCGTTTCTACACAAATGATACCAAAATTTAAACTTTGAAATAAGATTTATTAATGCTTTCTTCACCATTTTGTTTCTTTTGAAGACCCCTTTTATATCAGATGGACTTGATTGACCCCTGAACTAATCCTTCAACACCTTTATTTCGTAATTACAGAAACCAGTTTTAGAAAGCCTCGTCCGTTCTCAAAAGGCTTCATAAAATTTAAGGACACAACACTCATTTGGGAGCCAATACATGTTTACCAAACTGAATTTACAAAACCGTATCATACCACGGAGAGGCTGATTATACAACTTGACAATACAACAATAGGAAGTATACGATTCCCACGGTAATGAATAGCATTTGATCGCGTGCCTCTCTATTGGAAATACTTAAGATTACGACAGCAAACAAACAGAATAACATATCACCATTGCTTTCCTGACTGATTGAGCTAGGAGCCGCACTCGCCTTTCCCACGCTCAGTGAATAGAATCATTTTCTGTGGTTTCGCGTGTACACAATAACAAGCATTGATCTCGCTCCGGGCAATTATTGAATTTTTACTGCATACACTCACACCAGTCGCTATGTCGTTTGTCGCGTGGTGAGCTGTGGAGAAAGAACTTTTGTGATTGGTTGAATTTGGAGAAACGTCATCACCTATTGCCATTACTGACAAATGGGCACGCGACATATTACTGCAGAAAGACTCGCTCCGGTTCGTGGGGTATATATACAAGGAGGTTTCTCCGGAACAGTTTATCATTTGTTATTTAAAGCCAAGTTGCGGTTCTTGATTCTGCTGTGTGATTTTACTTTTGACTTGGAAATATGGCTGAAACTCTACAATACCGTGAATCATACCATCCTTACTCAAAAGCTAAGGTAAATTGTTCATATTTACAACCATTTTAACGTGTAATATAACAGTATTTTGATCAGTTGATGTTAATTAAAATCACAGTTTTGCCATTTCATACGTCAAAGTTTCCTTCCAGTGGAGAAAGGAAACTGGAAAACTTGTAAAAAGTGTTAATTTGAATTTTGAGTTTTTTTTTTCTTCTTCCGAACTTGCAATATGTGTGAGGAAAATAAGAATTTTGACCGTGTTAATGTTATATTATTGTTTGATACGTGATGATATATAATACTTATTTTTTACATATTTTAATGAGATACCTATGGTAATGAGATACCTGTGGTAATAAGATACCTGTGGTAATGAGATACCTGTGGTAATGAGATACCTGTGGTAATGAGATACCTGTGGTAATGAGATACCTGTGGTAATGAGATACCTGTGGTAATGAAATTCCTGTGGTAATGAGGTGACTGGTAAAGAGGTACGTGTGGTAATGAGGTACGTGTGGTAATGAGATACGTGTGGTAATGAGATACCTGTGGTAATGAGATACCTGTGGTAATGAAATTCCTGTGGTAATGAGGTACGTGTGGTAAAGAGGTACGTGTGGTAATGAGGTACGTGTGGTAATGAGGTACGTGTGGTAATGAGGTACGTGTGGTAATGAGGTACGTGTGGTAATGAGGTACGTGTGGTAATGAGGTACGTGTGGTAATGAGATACGTGTGGTAATGAGGTACGTGTGGTAATGAGGTACGTGTGGTAATGAGGTACGTGTGGTAATGAGATACGTGTGGTAATGAGATACGTGTGGTAATGAGATACGTGTGGTTATGAGATACGTGTGGTTATGAGATACGTGTGGTTATGAGATACGTGTGGTTATGAGATACGTGTGGTTATGAGATACGTGTGGTTATGAGATACGTGTGGTTATGAGATACGTGTGGTTATGAGATACGTGTGGTTATGAGATACGTGTGGTTATGAGATACGTGTGGTATTGAGATACGTGTGGTATTGAGATACGTGTGGTATTGAGATACGTGTGGTATTGAGATACGTGTGGTATTGAGATACGTGTGGTATTGAGATACGTGTGGTAATAAAATACCTGTGCGCAAATAAAATACCTGTGGCAGTAACTTCGAAAATTGTAAAATTTAAAGCATAATCACATTTCTGTTGTAGCATTTGACATTTGATCTCCAAGATACCTTTCTCTGCCATTGTGGATTATCCTGTACAACATTCTACCAGAAGATTCGAAAAGTAAACCCATTTGCTGAACAGTTCAACCCAGGAATATGATTCTTTTAGTTCACTGTGATGTGACATCAAAGATATGCTTTACCATTGGTTTTGGCATCGCATTTATAACTTTATAACATGTTTTCTTTGTAGGCTAACAAGCATTTAACTGAGAGAAGAAGACGTGCACGAATCAATGACAGTCTGCTGCAACTGAAGAGCATGGTGTTTCCCGCCGTACAAGACGATGTAAGTAGGGCTTAACGATCTTTAAATTAATTTCATGTTGTGGATTATGTAGTAAAATCAAAGCATTGCAAAAAAATACTTCCAGATAAATGATTACTTGGTATCAATAATTAATACCAATAAACTAAATAGTGGTGAAAGAACAATCAAAAACTCAAATTGCAGAAAACAACCCTAAATCAACATATATATAGCATCAAAGTTCACCCTTTAAGTTTAAAATTATGATCAATTTCGTTGTGCCAAACATCTGGTATTCACCCTACCTCGCGACTTCATCAACAATTTCAATAAATCATTTTGAATAAAAATGCCCGCAATTTTCTCCCTTATTAAATATCCTAAACCGTTAACCAATGCTTTGGTAAACATGCGGATGAATTCTAAAGACTTAAATGCGATTATACAAGTACTTTTACACCATAATGGGTTTCTTTGCAACGCCTCCAATATTGACTCTTGGCACAATTAAGAATTTCAGTGTTTCTCACGGCCTTGGTCCTTTGTCTGTTGTTAACAATAGCAGACACGCGCCTTATTCAAATGGTGTATTTGTGAAATAGTTGTTTTGGTTTGATTAAACCAGGGGGTTGTTATGTAGATAACAATTGTCATGTAGATAACAGCTCCCTGTGTAAAGATTAAACTCCTTTTGCTTAATTTATTATTCGGTGTAAATTCTCAAATATAAACAAGCTTAATGGAAAATGATTTCATATCAAAACTTTGGTATTGTGTTGTATAAAATAAGAAGGGGGATTGAGGCTGAGAAGTTAACATATTTATTTCTGAAAGCAATTTTAACCACTTCTAACTTACCTGAACATAAAAAAAAAAATTTTTTAATGCAATTTCTTGATCATGCACTTCTAGGTGTTCACTGTTGATTGATTTTGGTCAAGTTACAATTGATTTATTATTTTATTTCTTTTTTTTTTTAACAGTTGTGCCATGGGTCAAAAATGGAGAAGGCCGACATACTTGAGATGACTTTGCGTTACGTCAAAGACATTCAGAAACAGTGCCAAGAAGGTAAATATTAATGTTTGAATATCAATATTATTAGGGAAATAGGTACATCATTGGCGAATTATATAAAAGTGAAATTGATTTAAATGCTCCATGACTTAAGGCTCTCAGCTCTCTCTCTTTCTTTCAAAACAACGAAAAGACTACTGAATTTCATAAACCCAACATAATCCTATCGTGCACATCATAATTTGTTGCATAGTGGGAGGGGGTGGGTAGTTGAAGCCCATTTCACCATTACTATTACATAGTTGATAAAATACATATCAAGGACTGCAAATCTTATACCAAGTGATAACAAAAAAATAATTTACCTAACTTGTCATTTATCTTGGCTTAATCATTTTAATGAGAACTAAGAATTCGAGAATCTTTTTTTGTGCATATATTCATATTGAAGAATTTAAAAGCATGTTTGCAAACCCTTCTTTCTATTCTGTTCTTTGTAAATGGATTGAACCATGATTTCTCCAGGGTACAGAGGAAAGGTTCATCACATTTATTACTTGGAAGCAGGTGTTTTGCTATTACTCAACCAACAAAAATTGTTTAAACAATCTTAAAAATTGACTCCTTCCTTTTGTTTTATTATGTCTTTAAGGGATCATATTTATTCATCGTACTTTTCTGTGTTGTGTACACAAAACATATTTCTCTTTTTTGTATCTTTCAGGAACTAAACCTTCTGTCAATCAATACCAGGCTGGCTTCAGTGAGTGCCTTGGTCAGGTTTCCCGCTTCATGTCATCTTGCAAAGCAATAGATCTTGACACGCGCATGCAACTTCTCAACCATCTTGCAAATCGCTCCACCACTCGCCCAGTCACCCCTGAACCAGCCGTTTCTTCAACAACACAATGTACGCCACGCCAGTCACATAATCGTCTTCCTAAGCTCCATCCCGAAACGAACGTCTTTGTAGTACAGTCGCTTGAAACGCCAACACTTCATCACGTGTCACCAGTCCCAAAAATGAGCCCATCGCCAATTGGTGGAACCACTCCTTGCTACACACTCTCACCGGTTTCATTTACAACTTATGCAGCTCAACATCAGTCATCGATGGGGTTACTGAAGGTCAAAGTAGCAGATAGTAGTATGATGCTTACGCCCCCACAGTCTCCAGTGATGCCCACACAGTGTCAAGCAACGCCCACACACCCAGCAAACTTGGGATTTAACTTGGATGCACCCAAGTCGTCAACAGAGAAATCTGTTTGGAGACCTTGGTAGAGAAGAGTGATTTTGTTTTTCAAAAACAATATCCCTAGACGAGAAAAGAGATGCGTGAACTATTCAAGCTCTTCATCTATAAAAGAACTTTCAAAGACTTTAAAGAACAATATTTTTTTACCATTTTTATAAAAGATTTTTATCTGTACATACAACACATACAAAGATATTAAGAAAAGGAGAAACGCTGGTCGGTTCACTATTTTGAAGAAGTTATATTAATAATTGAACAAAACGGAACAAGAACATGTTATTGTTTTAGTTTTTCAATTTTTTTGTTTTTTGCAGATTCGTATGACGTCATCAGTGACATAATCTTTTCATGGGATGGAAATCAAAATAATTGCATATTCGTTTCCATTTCATAAAATTTTTATGAGGTCACTGATGCCGTCATTATCTCTTGTCACTTTGTAATTCATTAAGACAAGTAGATATGAATTAAGTAAGGCTTCCCTGTATTAGATACCAGGAACTAAGACGAGCGGGTGGAATTTGTTTTTTCAAAGTTTTTTTTTAAGTTGTTACATCAAAAAAATATACTTATAAGCACCAAAACATTTAAATAAGTCAAATATGTATCTTTTGAAAAGTTCATATGTTGGCGGCCATTTTGAAATTTGGTCCGGAGTCTGCCATTTTGGATTTAGAAAATGACTTTATTTTGACATCGGTACATCCAAAAACCTAAAAATAGACAACAAAATTAGTTTAATCGGTCAATGTTTAGCCATATAGTAAATTGGACCCTCGCCCCGAGGGCAATATGATTTAGAAATGTCTATAATTTAAATAGTATATTTCACATCTCTGCCGGACTGATATCGGTGTCCCCCTTCCTCCCCCCTCGTCTCGTATAAAAATAAGAAACGGTTATTATCCCATTTTCAGGAGTAATCTAATTCATCTCTGCCGGAATGATCCCCGTCTCGTAAGGCCATAAAAATAAGAAACTGCTATTATCCAAATCATTTTCAGGAGTAATCTAATTCATCTCTGCCGGAATGATATCGGTGTCCCCTTCCCTACCCCCTCGTCTCGTAAGACCATGAAAATAAGAAACTACTATTATCCAAATCATTTTCAGGAGTAATCTAATTTTAATTTGCTATCAATTCGCTTCACATGCCATGTTTTTCCGGACGAAATAGTCCCTAGATTTTAATTTTTTTTTCTAGGGGTGTACTGCCCTGTCCCTTCTTATGTGCGTCCTTGCGCATTAAACAACACACCTAGGACCGCAGGCCCCAAACGTTAATTTTATTAGAGTAATCACACTATCATAACTTGTTACAATATCAAAATAATAAGTTCAACACAACTTATGATATTAACATTTGGCAGCCATTTTGATCCAGAAGTCGCCCATTTTGGATTTTAAAAATGACTGAAATCTGTGCATCCAAAAACCTACAAATAAGACGACTACTCTCATCGGTCAACGTTTACCCATATAGTCATTTAAGATCCCCGCGGGGGTAAAGGGGGGGGGGGGGGTACTTTGGGAACACCTGAATGTATCAGTGTACGCCATCGTATTCAGAGGAAAAAATCATTAAAGAATCACTAATCTATATAAAGAGAACACTATTTCACACTTGAGCCGCTCTGTGAGACAGATAGGGTATTCTATTCTGGGGTGAAATATGACTGACGCAGTGGCGTGTAGCCACGAGGGAAAGGAGGGGACAAGAGTTCGTACCCCCACTTATTCGAAAAAATGCTCAACAATTGTGATATTTTTTATTTGTATTCTTTTTTTGCTTAAAAAAACAAAATTACCAGCAAAAGTAGGCTTAATATACCCCCTCACTTTCTTAATGCTAGCTACGTCAGGCCAGTACTTGGAGTACGCATCAGCAGTCTGGGATCCCCATCACCAGTGCGATGTGGATAAACTTCAATCTATTCAAAGAAGAGCAGCCAGGTTCTGCATAGCAGACTACTCTTATAAATCTAGTGTAAAAAACATGCTTCATAAATTAGATTGGCCCCTGCTAAAAGCAAGAAGATACAACATCCGGCTACATGCTATAAAAAATCAATCACAATCTTGTCGCCATTAATAAAGATGAACTTATCCCCACCGTCAGAACTAATACAAGAAATAATCATAACCTTAATTTCCAGGTTTCCTATGCTAAAAAGAATGTATATTAAACACTCTTTCTTCCCTCACACACTAAAGGATTGGAATGCTTCACCGTCAGACATTGTACATGCACCAAGCAAGTCTCAACTGTTTCAAAGCTAAAGTTACTAACACTTGTATTACTAACTGGTTATTATTTTTTTTACTCATACTTTTTACGCTCGGTTGGCGTTCATGTCCCCTTGATGGATTTTTGCCGACTTAACCGATTCAGATTCAGATACGTCACTGGACTGAGGGATTACATTCTTACTATAACCCTGGATTCGTGTTCTACAAAAGGGTCTTGGAAGGCAAGGGGTGTTGCGAGAATAAAAAAACAACAACACACATTGGCCTAAATAAAATTCTTCACCAGATAACTCACTCGCAGATCAATATCTTTTACGGCTTTTACAAAAAAAAAGGTATACTACTTCCCGGACTATATAAGCCTACACTTGAATATAAGGCACAACAGCCCCTTCTCCCTCCTTTTGCTACATTATTATTAAAAGGTTAAATTTTACACTATCAAGCCTGTACAAACGATCTTTTCTTCAAAAGAATATTCTTCACCATGACTTTCCAGTGAGATATTATTTTGTATTCACCAAAAATTAACTGTCAAATTTAAAAATGTGTTCTTTCGTTTCTTTCGAAATCGTTACACTCCTTGCGGTGGGAGAACTACAATTGGCTTTAAAGAATATGTAACAATTGCTTCAATAGGCACGCGGCTGACTTATGCCCTAACAAAAGACACGGGCCGTGGGAAAGTTAATACTAAACAAAAGTCTCCTCGGTTCGCGCGAAGTTTCACAAAAAGTTAACAAGCAAAAGAGCGCTGGGAAAAACGCAGTGATGTGGAAATACTAACTTAGAGCTAAAAGGATTGGGGATAAAGGGGTGGAAAGAGATGGCAGATTGTCATTCAACTAATTATGGATAGAATGAAGTTGTTTACTGCATGGGAAGTAAAGGAATGTATTCAAACAGGATGGCAAACATTCCACAGTTACAAAAAGCTGAATTCGATGGGTTACGTACAGTTCATCTTTTCTTCAAAGAAAGATGTTGGAAAAAAATAGCGACTTATTCACACTTTTAAAGAAAGAAAAAAAAAGTTCAATTGATAGCTTCCAACATGCTTCAAGTGTTCTAAAGTGTGGGAACAAACGGAAGATGGATAACAATTTATTGAACTTGACCCGTTTTTATTTTGGTAACATTATCTGCGTTGGAGTGTAGCTTAACTGCTTTAAAACCAATCAGAAATGCTTTTTTTAGCCGAATTTGATGTTTTAATTTTTCTATTTGCCAATTATTGACGTAGGACCTACTAAGTCTATGATTGGACGAACTTGGTATTTTCTCATTTCAGTCACTTGTTTTTATTCGTTAATTTTCTTTTTTAATTTGCCAATTTTTGATAAAGACTGTTTTCACCAAAAGTAAAACTCGTTCGAATACGCCTTCAAATTCAACGTACATCATCAACGCATCACACAATTGGTTTTATTTAAGTACATGTAATACATGTAATTTTTGTAACGAAATATTATGCAGCAAGAATGATTACAGAAATAAGTCCATTACAGTTGGCAGTTATAAGGCATTTTATTCATTAATTACATATTTCAACACGGTAGCAAGAGTTGGTCTTCCGTGGGGCCCTGTTATGTACAATAGGCTATAAATATAAACGCAATTTAAAACATTGAAGTAACAGGTAATAATGATAAAATTACATCAAATAATAGTTGCACACAAATACGAATCAAGCTAAAAGATACCATGAGAACATGTAAGATAGGCAGACACGTATGTATATAAATATATATATATATATATATATATATATATATATATATATATATATATATATATATATATATATATATATATATATATATATATATATATATATATATATATATATATATATATATATATATATATATATATATATATATATATATATATATATATATATATATATATATATATATATATATATATATATATATATATATATATATATATATATATATATATATATATATATATATATATATATATATATATATATATATATATATATATATATATATATATATATATATATATATATATATATATATATATATATATAGATATATATATATATATATATATATATATACATATATATATTATATATAGATATATATATATATATATATATATATATATATATATATATATATATATATATATATATATATATATATATATATATATATATATATATATATATATATATATATATATATATATATATATATATATATATATATATATATATATATATATATATATATATATATATATATATATGGAGGCGGATTCCCTGAAAAAATTTCTTTAACTTAACTTCACCCAGTACTTTGGCAATAGCCTGCTGCGCCACTTGCCGCCCAATTTGTTTCCCGTCTTCCATAAGCTGTTTTTCTTTTTTATTCCCACCCAAATTACTCTTTCTAGTAGCTCGGACCTTCTCTTTTAAAATTGTAAAATTCCGAAGCAGATACACTCCCATCTTCGACGGCTTTACTGACAAGGTCTACGATGCTGTTAGGCTTAGAGGAAGCAATTGTTGCAATCTTACGATGCTTCGCAACTTTCTTATCCATCCGTGTTCTTAAAGAGGGAGGCTTGTCTCATTAAAATTAAGGGATGCGATATTTTGACGTCACTCCCGGTTGTGGATGCAAGATCCGATTCACTGTCTGTTTGTGCATGGAGTTTAAAGAGAACTCTATGGTTTGTACAGCCAGACACTAACACGTACGTTGTGTGTGCCGAGTTACATACACAGCGTAATACGTTACTGTGACAAAAAACTTGTTTGTTTTTTCAATGCGTTTGTCAGAAAGCGAAAGTGAAATATAAGTATTATAATACTACAATAATAGTCACCAAATTAAAATTACTGAGAAAAAAAAAAGAAGAAGGTGAGAGCAAAAGTCGCAATAAACGATTCAACTGGGGCTCAAACTCACGACTGTTGATAAGAAAAAAGCTTGCATCCGATCGCCGAAACCTACTGGGCCAACTTGTGTAGTGACAACAAATCGCGCAGCAAAATTTCAACCAATCAAAATATTTGAAAGGAATTCTAAATATTGTGCACAAATGACGATTTCGCCTCTTTAAATAATTCAGAGTACACTACCAACACCACATACAGCAGCAGCACCTTCCATAGCGATCGCTACTGGTGTAGAAACAATCAGACAATCGTAGCCAAAACACCTATTCCAGCAGTACCAAGTCCCACGGTTGTTGTACTGCTTGAAATCCACGGGAGACCCGTGCGTATTTGCGGCTTAGACCTAGAAATCTTAGTTTCAAGGTGACTTTTAGTTGTGTAATATGTTGTAGGCGGAAATTTCTGGCCCCCTCCTCAGGACGAGCTGATGGTAAAATTGAATAAACGCTGTCAACAACTTTCATGGCTATTTTATTAGTAACGTCACTTGAATTGATAACTTATTATTATGTATGAGTTAACCATAGCCATCACGCACCTCTGAGGTGATGGTGTTCAACACATCTCCAACAAGAGGATGCATCATGGGGTGTGAATATGTTACGCAAGTAGTTTCCCCTACTTCTTCATTAACAGTCATTTCTGCCAGTCTTATACTAGGACGCTCTTAAACAAAATTTCGAGTGATATCTAATTTTCAAAAAGTGAATACATATAGAAAGACCCCTTTAAAGTGAAGGCACGCAATAACTCCTATACACACCTACACCCATCCATTCATCAGTGAGATTCATACCCAAGACATATAGAAAGTTACTGCTGAATCTGACTTTGCAAGTAGAAGGTATGACTAATTTGATTTGTAAAGTGCTCTGATCTAAGAACATATCACCTCTTTCTTCTCTTTCTATCTCCCTATCAACTCTTTTCTTGAGTGTATTGAAAGTACAGAAGCCTGCTCCAATAATCATTCTTTTACTTCGTTCATCTACAAACTCAACATCCTGCTGTGAGGCACATCTAATGTCTAAAAATGCACGCTCCTGCAGGTTGTACCAACCATTGGTAAATAACACAACTGTGATACCTACCTCTTTTACTTGAAGAGCGGTTTCTAGGTTTTGTTTTCCGTTGAATAGATATGTACTGTAATACATTGTATGATGATTATTTTAATATCAATGTAACTTCAATGGGGAGATTGTGGTTATTGAACGCTTACCATTGTTATTTTTACCTCTAAGGTGATGTAATTCAGCACATCTTTCGCAAGTCAATGCATTCTTGGATAACTATATCGTATATGAGTCATTCGTCCTATTCACGAGAAATGTATCAAGTCTATCCATGGGTTGCCCATCAACAAGGTTATGCGCAACATCTAACTCCCGAAGGTGAATGCTTAAGGAAAAATATATCATAAGAGGAGATACACGATCGCTCCTATACACACCTGGATCTATTGTCTTATTTTCATCAGGACGTTCGAATCCTAATAGCTCTAAGAGATTTTCACTTAAAACAATCCCAGCCCCATCTGGCACAGTTCGAAATCAATGCCTCATATAATTTTGGATTACCCCTTTATCTAATCTTCTTTTAATCATATTGATATTATACAGGCCTGCTTCAATCTTTGTTGTCCTGGTATTTCTACTATCAAATACCAGAACACTTATCTCCCCATCCTTATCAAAGTTATACCAACGCTGGTAAAGCACACATCACTGATCTGCTGATTCCTACTTCCCTTACCTGCAGCGGGAATTGTAGGTTAATGGGTTCTCCGGTGACGATATGCGTGCTGTAATACATTGTAATATTACAAATCATACATGATATTTTCAAATTGATTGCCTAGATACCCATGCAATAAGAGCACCGCTCACTGCAAGCGCAAGTGCCCGCAAGTGACTCCTTACCTTTGTGAATATCTCGCCGATTAGATTAGAAAGCAAAGAAATGGCACCGCCAATGATGCCCGGTAGAGTTGCACCAAGCCATTTGCCAAAACGTTTCATCACCCAACCCAGCGCTTTGACAACATTATCCTTCACTGACGGTGTCGGATGTGGTGTTGGCACGGGGCCCGTAGGTACTCCCATTCCAAGTGCCAGAATGATAGTGGATATTATAAACCATAATGCGGTCAAAACGGAAGCGATCGTCACACCCTGCTCCCGAAACAACTTAACCAATCTTTCTCGCAGAGAAAGGTCGCTGTATACAATATACGCGCAAGGTTACGTATCTGCCTTATCTGAGACTTAAGATCACCACGAAGTGTGCCTATGCTAGTCTGTAGAACGTCTTGCCTACCTTCCAGCTGTTCAATCTCTCTGCGTATATTTGTCTTTTCCTCTTCATTGCTGGTTACTTCGAGGCGGTCTCTTGCCTCTTCGAGTTGTTGGTCAGTTTCCGTAAGCTTGCTTTCTTGAGCTGATATTGTATCTCGTATAGTTCTAAGCTGCTTGTCGAGTCCCATGAGCTGCCGAAGTGGTAACGGGCGGAGAATCAGTCTGAACAGCAACATCTGTTTTTCCTAATAATCCTTCAATAATTCGTATCAAGGATATTAAACGCCGTATTCTTTATTTCAGTAGGAGCATTTCGTCTAACACTATCACCAAATACTTCGCTGATTTCCACCACCCCTCCTCTTTGTGCCTTGACTGATGATAAAGAGATCAATCCACCAAACCGAACGTTGTTGAGACGGATCTCATCATCCTTGTTTCTAAGATACAAATCATGCTCTGAATCCAACTTAATGGATCATACTTTGGAGTACCATCAATTTTCATATAATCGTAAAATTGGTATACGAACTGAATCTTGTCGACTTCACGCTGTTGTTCTGTTATATACAGATCAACTCAATCAACGCTAGTTTCAACCGTAGTGGGTACATCGGGAAGGAAATCATAGGCTACGTCATAAGCATTCAAGTACGGGTCATCAGCCAGGTCATTCCCTCGACCAAAATCATTCATTAGTATATCCTCCATTGTTATTATATGGATTTTTAACTTCAATTTAACAACAAATACGCAGAGCCAATTCCAATCGTAGCAATTGCAATACGAGTCAATTCTCGGTTGTTGTTGTTGTTGAGAGGATGGTGAATAGAAGTCTTCTAGACGAGGTTTGGAGTCTAGTCGAATTGAGTCTGCACCATAAACTTGCTTGTAAAATCTCATTGCGTCATCTGCATTTTTGAAGGTCAGTGCAGCATGTCTATCTGCCATAAGTTTTTAATTCAACCTGTCCAGCTTCTCCTGCCTCCCATGAGCCCATTCAGTTTGAGCTGCCTACAGTTTTTCTACGGCTTTATTATGACGTGTACGTTCTTCCTGCGCAGCAGGGTCATTGATGAGCTTCTAAATACAAAGTTTGATCCTGAGAATGCTAGGGCGTTTATTAAGGCCCCACCAAAAAGCATGGCAATCGTAGCCATCACTAATATCTATTAGACATATATATCTAATTGGGTGGTGTAGTAATGATTTGATCAGGAATGATACCTGGATACCTTGGGAAACTAACCACTCACGAGTCCGCGGTAAAGTCTAATGTAAGGAATACTACATCACAGGGTTTCTGCTCCAATGAGGGTGGTGACTTCTAGCGTTTCATAACATCACTTCCTAGGACTGCATAGCCCGTGGCAATTGAAGCTATAGTTCCGCCCTAGTACAGGGACTTCATAACTTGTTTAGGGTCAGGGTGCGTCATTGTCTAGCTTGACATATATGACGATTTGAGCTAAAACGACAGCAGCAGAAGCAACTACGGCAGCGGTAGCAGCTAATACATCCCACCAAATATCCCTAGAGGCTAGAAGCCCTACCTGCAGGTGGATATACAGCTTGTCCCTCATGTCTCTCTGCAGCGGCATGTTCTACCCACTGGGGTTGCAAGTTTATCTTACGAAGTTCCCTTTCAAAGCGTTCGGCCTCCTTTGGGTGCAGAACATCCATCGTTATCTGACGTTTTGCCTTGCGTACGTTGCCCGACTTCCACCCTCTTGGGGTTTTGCAACGTCTGTACTGGGTTCTCTTCCATTGTATATATCATATGTTTTTGTATATTCAATATGTCGCCCAGTTGTAAGAGCCATACTCACTGGTGCAACTCAGTGTAGTATACTAAAATACTAACTAAAGTAAACGGCTGTTCTCCATACTTATAAGCTATATCGTATTTACGCGTGGCACAATCACACTTATGAAATTACTTGAAGAGAACTGGAAATAGGCGCACAAAATACAATGTTTTAAGTATTCTTGTATTACCATGGGAATATGCAGTAAACATACACAAGCCAGAACCCCCATTTATAAAATAGTCTGCAACTAACACTTATCAATGCATTGTTTATTAAGGATCTAATCCAAGGTCTGCAGCCAGGGCCTGCTCACTATCAATGTTAGATATACTGCCTGCTGCACGTGCATATGAATGTATTGGGTTTTTTTCTGAGCTGTTAGTCATTTTATCACCAAGACGGGCCTCATATACAGCATGCAATCGTTCCACACCTGCACCCGATATCTCTTCAAGCTGTTGAGATAAATATGCTTCCCTAAATAGTCCATGGACACGCCTCCATAGATAAGGACAGCTATTTGCTTACGGATATATTTATATATCTATATATATATATATATATATATATATATATATATATATATATATATATATATATATATATATATATATATGTATATATATATATATACATATATATATATATATATATAATATATAAATATATATATATACACATATATATATATATATATATATATATATATATATATATATATATATATACATATATATATATATATATATATATATATATGTATATATATACATATATGTATATATATCATCATCATCATCATATCGAGCAAACTCAGGCACTGCCGACAAAGATTCTCCAGTGCTTGATCATCCATGGCACCTGGCAGGACATCTCTTTCAATTCCAGTGTCCTTCTCAAGAACATCAATGTAGGTTGTTGCTGGCCTACCACGACTTCTTTTTCCATGTTTTGGGTCCCAGAGAAGTGTCTGATGTATGACTTCATATCTGCTCCTCCAACAGTGGCCAGCAAATTTAAGGCGCCTTGCCTGGATGACTTCAGAGATAGGCTGTAAGTTTCCATAAAGTTGGCTGTTTGGGAGGTGCTGTTGCCATGACACACTAAGGGCAAATCTCAGCAATTTTGTGTACGTACCATCCAGTCTCCTTTAAAGTGCATTTGTCATAGTCCATCCCTCAGATCCATACAACAGCACACTTTCAACAGCTGCCTTGAAGAAATTGATTTTGAGATCTCTGGAGAGATCACTACGCCATATGTTGCTCAGCTTGGAACAGGCAGTCCATGCTTTTCCAATTTGGACATCTATGTCTTTCTTGGTGGAGTCTACCCACGAACCAAGATACTGAAAGTTGGTGACTTGCTTTAAAGTGGTACCGTTAATGTCCTTGAGGCTAGCTTGTGGATGGTTGTACATCATGTACTCAGTCTTTTGACTATTTAATGTCAAACCAACCTCTTTGGCAGCCTGTTCAACCCTGTGTAATAGATGTTCAGCATCAGCAATGTTGTCTGACAGCAGCGCAATGTCATCTGCAAAATCAGTGTCAGTTAATGTCGTAGATGGGTGGCGTCTGCTCTGCCGTTGCTTCAAGGTGAAACCCAGGTGTTCATGGTTCTCCATAGCTTTCCTCAAAGCATAGTCGAGTGTCATGATAAACAGGAAGGGAGCAAGAGTGTCTCCCTGTAGAACTCCGGCCAGAATTTGGAATTCCGACCCTTGCTGTTGTGTTTCTATACATAATACCAATGGCATTGACAATGAAAGGCAGTATACCATAAGCAAGGAGGATTTGCAGCATTTTTTCACGATGAATACCATCAAAAGCCTTGCGAAAATCAACAAAAGTGAGCACCGCAGGTAGTTGTTTTGCCTTTATGCCTTCAATAAGTCTGCGAAGTGTCAAAATTTGCGATATTGTGCCCCGTTTTGGTCTAAAACCATTCTGATTGTTACGAAGAAACGGTTCTATGTGCTCTCGGATACGATGTAACAATAGTTTGTCAAAGATCTTTGCTGAGATGCATGTAAGGCTGATACCCCTGTAGTTACTGGTCACACCAAGGTCACCTTTCTTTGGTATAGGTATAATTTCACTCTTGGTCCATGCAGTTGGTATGTTACCTTGTAGAGCCATGTTGCAAATGCCCAGAAGTTGCTGGTTTAATATTCCACTTTTCCAAACCTCTGTTGGTATGTTATTATAACCAGTTGCTTTGTTAAGGGACATAGTCTGGATGACTGTGATTAGCTCTGTCATAGTGAATGGTTCAGTGTTAATAGGAAGCTCACCTTCAACTACAGGTAAAATTGCAGCATCATTTGTGTTTGGTGGTTGCCCCAGCAGTTGTTGAAAATGCTGTTGCCACTTTTCAAGTCTTTCTTTAGGTGTATCTGCTCTGATTTTTCCTTCGGTTGAGCTTTTCCTGCCACTAAATTCATTAATAATTGACCAAGCTATCCTGGACTTACGCTGGTGAGCAGCATCTGTGATCTCTTTTGTCTTCTTACGAATATATTCTTCCTGGTTTCTTGTGTATGCTGATTTTAATTCCTGTTTCAGGTGATCATACTCTGTAAAGGCTATATTTTCCTCACTACTCTGGCATAAAGCGTGATATGCCATCTTCAACGCCAGTCGTTTTTCAGTGATACCATCATCTTCCCATGGTACTCTTTTGGAGCGCTTTAACCTCTTAGGGATGTGGTTTTTGGTTGTTATTTCGTGAGCGGTGATGAGGTTGGAGTAGGTAGCTTCAACTAATTCATCCACCTGTAAAGCTTGCAGTGCTTCAAAGCGGTTATGAACTTCAACTTTGTAGCTCTCACGCACTGATGTGTTATCAAGCAGCTGAGACCAGTCATACTGTGGAGGGCGTTTACTTACTGTGTTGGCCCGTAGGCTTAATTTCAGCTTTGCAGTAACAATTCTGTGATCTGAACCAACTGAAATAAAGGAGCTGTATGGTTCACAATTTTTAGCACTGTTACGCCACTTGCGATTTATAAGCATGTAGTCTAACTGCGCATGTTGTCCATTGGGATACGTGAATGACCAGAGCTTCCCTGACCTCTTTTTGAATATGTTGCTAAGTGAAATAAGATCGCAGCTTGTCAGCAAATCCAGCAATAGTTGGCCATTTGTATTTGTTTCGTTGTGGTAAGATATGCCATTGTAGTCATCTCTCCCAATTTTGGCATTCATGTCCCCTCCGATTAAAAGAACATTGTGCTTTGGAACCAATTTGATTACTTCTGTTAGTTCCTCATAGAAATTGGTTGCCTCATCAAGATTTGATTGGTTGGTTGGACTGTAGTAGGATATCACAGTTGCAGCAGGGTTACCATTAAAGGTTGCTACCAATAATCTCTTAGAGATTACCTCTACCTTGTTGAGCGCCTGTACTGCCTGTTTCTGGAGAAGTAAGCCAACACCTCCTATAGTTGCATTTTGCCGATTTTTCGTAGCTGAACTGGTTACCAGCGTCCACCCTTTGCTCAGCTCGGTATATTTTATCTCCTCTTCATGAAAGAGTCTATGCTCTTGTAAACAAATAATACCAATCATGTGATACTCAGAATTAGCTACCAGTTCGCTTATTCTCTCAGGATAGTTAAGTGTCCTTGCATTAAATGTTGAAAAGAGAAACATGTTCCGACAGTCAACAATTCCATCTTTAGTTCTATTTTGACCAGTAGCACACTTATCGTTCCCAGCCTGATCATTCACTGGGGAACGCGGTCCTTTTTTAACTGCGCGACGACCAAGGCAGCATGAATTTTCATTAGCAGTAGATTTCATTGTAAACATTCCATTCAAAGCGA
>JAIGNY010002707.1:0-50000 GCA_020152595.1 Chiridota heheva | reverse complement strand
TTGTTATGCTAGGTTGTAATTTACATATTTTCTTTATGTAAATAATTCTTTGATTACCATAATTTTTGAAGGGCTCGTGCAATAATCTCTGTCACCCATAAAACATACATAGGAAGTGACAGCTTTCAGTGTGTCGGGGCGGGGGAGCAAATGGTAATTATGGTAAAAATACTGTACCCAGAATATAAATAGAGAAGCGAAGGAGGTCTTATTTCACTGTCACGATTGGGATGTAAATTAAAATTGTGTAACTTTTTGAATTTTCCAACTTCTCCTGAAAATGAAAGATAATTCCCGAAAATTGATTAAGATTTCCTAAGAATCCAAAAATTGCCCGAAAATCGGATAATTGCCCGTAAATCGAAGAAAAAAATTGCCAGAAAATGAATGAAATTGAAGAAGACTACCAAAATCAGAGAAAGACTCCTGAAATTTTAAGAAATGGACCGAAAATTTAAGAAATGGACCGAAATTTGAAGAGATTGACTGAAAATTTTAGAAATTGATTGAAAATGAAAAACATTTCCCGAAAATGTAAGATAATTATCGAGAATTAAAGAAAGTTCCAAGCATGGGGATTGGAGAATGGGGAGGGGGGAAGGGGAGGGGGGGGGGGACGTTCCCCCAATGCCCAAAATGACAAAAAATTGATCTGGTTTAAAATGGTTATTTTGATCTTTTTCAACAAAAAGGGGCGGGGGGTGGAGTTTGTATCATTGCAAAATTATATGCTGCTATATCAAATTGTTCGTAATCATTTTAATTTAGTTTCAAAAGCCGTGTATTGCACACATTCAGTCTTTTGGGGGCATCTGAAACTTTGAAAATGCAATGCTTCCCGGTGGCTTCGCCCCCAGAACCCTACCGGGGCTTTGCCCCTGCACCCCACAAGGCGCCCTAAGCCCATGCCGATAATATTTGTGTCCGCCAATATCAAACGCCTGCGGCGCCACTGATAATTAATAATCTCTTTCAAATGCGGAACGTGCAGATAAGGGCGCCATCGATTGTGATTAAAGGGCAGTATCATACATTTCAAGGCAACATGATTTTCGAACGACTAATTTGTGCCAGGATATGTTGGGGGAAATAAAAACTGAAGAATCATTCACATGCATGAAATAAATCAGTTTTCCCAAAGAACGGGGACCAGTAGTTAATTACTAACCTCCAAAGTATTTCGTCACTTTTTTTTTTTTTTTAAAAGACCCATAGGTTAGAAGGTCATTGGCGTACTGCAAGCGCCATAACTTCCGAGGGGACAACATTTATTTCCCGAATAATATATATTTTCGTAATCTATGGACTTTTTTCTTCATATTAAAAAAAAAAAGGAAGACTTTTAAGGGCGAAGATTTTATGTTTTTTCTTACTTTTTATAAGTGAAACTATGTCAAAACTTAAGGGATATTTGAACTGTAAACTGTTATCAAACACGTAGAAATGAAGGGCATAAGTCGATGACCAACGTTTCCACTTCAAAAGGAACGAAATAACAAAACGATATTGCTTTGCAGTTTAGATGTTGAGATGGCGCAATGCAAGATAAATATCATAGATATCTGGAAATAGCAACAAAGAATATTCATCCCGGCGCTATTGCGTTTTACCAACTAAACAAATATTTAATATTTGTTGGTATTAGTTGGTACTCGAGTAATGGTTAGTTTAGATCAAATTTTCCGATAGTATATCCCTTGTGTTCTCTTCGTGTTCGTTTTTTTTCCATTGCGATTTATCCCATGCATTTCACTACAATTTATCAACTTAAAAGGATTAGTTCAATGGTCAAGTAAGTTCATCTTATATAAAAAGGACTTCGAAAGAAACAAAATGATGAGGAAAGCATTCAATATGGCATTAAGTTTAGGCTGTTTTTTATAATTAATGTTCTGTATGATTTGTGTAAAAACAACTGAAATGAGACTAGTTGTGACGTCACATCCTCAGATTCCTCAAAGTCTTTATGTATTCTATGATTGATTTTGTGATTTTTTGGCTTAAAGGAATATTCCCATGATTTTTGTAATATTCCTATGTTTCTTGTAATATTCCCATGGTTTCTTGTAATATGGTTTTTTGTACAATTTTATTTAAAAGAACATACTTTAAGAGCCAATTTGGTACCAAAATAAGGTTGATATCGTATTCCGTTCAGGAGATATGGATTTTCAAAGATTTCTCAATTGCATTTTAAAGTTTTTGTACTGTATTTGTGTTTGATGATGTCATAGAGGCAATTCCATTGCAAATGTTTACGTATTTTTTTGAACGTTTATTGGTTGTTTCTGATTAGAAACAATTTCCAAAAGTTATTGAACTAGTATATTTGGCAATTTATATAAAATATGTTACTTTCATCAATTTATTTTTCTAGCAGGTTCATAACAAAGGATGATATGATTTAATGAAATACATAATACTTTGTGGGAGAATGTTTTGCTGGTGATGTCATACTGAGCCTTTTCCTATTCGTTTATTGGCTTTTTTGTGAATATTAAAATATGAACTTCTCCTGGTAGGAATAATATATCAACATGATTTTTGTACTAAATTGTTTCTAAAATTTTTTCTCTTTCTTATGGAAGGTAACGAAAAAACATGGGAATATTCCTTTAACCCTTTTTGGACCACACCAGGAAAGAGTTATGTAAGAATTATTTTTTTGCTACTGTAAGTTGTTTTGGGTCAACTGAGCACATTTTCGAGAAGAAACAAAAAATGTGCGGCCCCTTTGTTTACAAGATACGAGTTGTAACCATATGGCAACACTGCTCTGGAAAGTCTCAAGAAATACACATATTGAACTTTTATTAACTTTGTACATGTCTTATTTCTTATCATGTTATACACTTGTTAATTATATGAACCACTCACTTACCCAGACATGGAGCATCAATGTTGAGTCAATTTCAAAATGTCAATTATATATATAAATATCTATATATTTATATATTTATATTATATATATATATATATATATATATATATATATATATATATATATATATATATATATATATATATATATATATATATATATATATATATATATATATATATATATATATACATCTATCTATCTATCTATCTATCTATCTATATATATATATATATATATATGTATATATATCTATCTATCTATCTATCTATCTATCTATCTATCTATCTATCTATCTATATATATATATATATATATATATATATATATATATATATATATATATATATATATATATATATATATATATATATATATATATATATATATATATATATAATATATATATATATAAAAGTTGTATGGCCCTTGTAGCAGCTAAGGTCATAAAAAAGCACCCATGTCGTTTACACAGCTATACTGCTATTCCATTGTAAGCAGCCAAAATACTGATAAACCTTTGTACCATTCATATTAGACTTTAGTTACTTTCCAATTATCATGCCACAAAGGGACAATGTTGCCATATGGCGCAACCCATCATGTTCCCAGTTGCTATTTGGCTACATCTGTTTTATTACCCAAATAATACTTTTATGCCAGGAATGTATGCTAATTCTGTATGCTCACTATTATCTATGTTGTTTTTTGTATTAGATTTCATAATTACACTTACCTGGGGGAGGTGGATGGAAGGGGGAGGGGGATGGTGTCTTATATTTTGAACAGCAAATGGGCTCTATCTGCAGCTTGACATTTTCATGAAGGCCACCATTTTAAGAATCCAGCTTGCTTGAAAGAGGGCAGCAATCTCAATTATTATTGGTGTTAATATGTTGACAAAAGACAACAGTGTTCATCAAAGGCAAACAATTACTGAATTGAACAACTTTTGGCATAAGGTAAATGAACTAAATCAGTGTAGCCATACGGCAACAAAGCACAATGAGGGTTAATTAAAGACTATTTGATATACCAGAAAAGTAGTAAAACAGATCTATTAAAGGGTTATTATAATTTAGCACATGTTGAATGTATGAGAAAAAAAAAATAGTTAAAACGTTATATCAATTTTCTTTTATAGTAATTATTAAGAAAGTGAGGATGAACCTTGTATTAAACTTACTACACTAGTCATTTCTACAAAGATACGGCAAACATTTAAACTTAAATATCTCCTTAACGGAATAAGATATTGAAGTAGTTTCTTCACCACGTGTTTCCTTTCATGTACTCTTTCTTTGATTCAGTTTTCCTGGATTACGTCATTCATGAAGGGGAATCCCAATGACAGTCAAAGGTCACGACCACTTGTCAGGCGCCTTTAAGTTTTAGATTTTACATGCTAGGCCGGCTAGGCTTGTTTACAATTAACGTTACACTTACAAGTTACAGTACCATGCTGTCGATGTGCACAGTAGCCTACACAGTCCACAGGTGTTCCTAACGTTATGGCAACCTATACGCTTACTATATATATAATAAAAGGTAGGACTCTTTTTTTAACGAGACTATCGAACCGTGTATAAAAATTCCTTTTTTTGACCACTCGCGAATCTTAATTACACTTTTTTACTCTACTCACATTCGCAGGAGACTCCCTTCTTCTATATAATCCACGGTATTTGTTAGTTCTTTTCCGATTAGATGTACAAACGATGAATTTTCTACCAAATTACACCAAATTACTGTCCAGACAATCTATTCGTCTTTCAATTTGCTGCAAACTAAAGGAACGGTACGATGACGTCATGAAGAAGCAGCACTGCAGTATTATTTTGACAAGAACGAGCCGGGAATCTATACTCCGGCGCTGGTCATATCTATAATTTTAAATCTTTAATGATGTTTATGATATAAATTCTAAGAATTTTACATTTTTCTATGGGTTGATCTCTGCCATTCCTAAGCAATGGAAATCTGATATTTGTACTTTTCAGAGGAAAATACCTTCTTATCAAGAAAATGTTTTAAGTAACATTGTACGGGTTAATAAAGTCACAAAGTGGAGTTATAATCATTTATGTCATTCAAACAGGGCGATACATATTACTAAATATTACTGGGATCGTTTTTTTGATATAAATGACAAAGAATGGCAGGTTATTTTTCTAACTGTTTTATAGCAGTCCGCGAAACAAAAATCCATTATTTCCAATTTAAATTCATTCACAAAATACTCTCTGTAAATAGCTACCTACACAAGTTAAAAATACTAGATAATGACCTTTGTTCCTTTTGTGGTAATGACAGTGAAACCCTGAAGCATCTATTTTGGTCATGTAATATTTCATCTAAGTTTTGGAATGACGTTTTTGTTGATACTTTAAGTGATGTAACTTTAAGTTTGAATTATAAAGTTATTGCTCTTGGTTATACTGATGAAAACTATTTCAAATACAATTACATTATTTTTCACGCTAAATATTTTATTTTCACATGTAAATATACCAATACCATACCTACTCTTTATAGATTTAAAACAGCTATGAAGATGATGCTCGAGATGGAAAGAAACTTTTATGTTAAAAAAGAAGTTATGATTATTTTTCAATGTTTAACAGTTCGGAGCAACCCAAAAACTGGGTACTTTGAAATACCAAAAAATTGGGTACTTTTATGTATTACGTCATCGCATGAGCCTACATTTGACTATCCCACACTAAACATATGGGGTTTCTCATTTTCCGCTCAGGATTGTCCAAAAATTCAATCAATATCCTAAAATTTTGAGACTGATAGTAAATAGATATTTAAAACTTTTGCCGCTGCTTTTGAAATTCATTGTCGCAATTTTGAGAAAATGAACAAAACAGACTGCTTATAATCTATTTTATTAATTTCTCAAAAAGGCAACCGTGAATTTCAAAAACAGCGACAGAAAGTTTTGATATCTATTTACTATCAGTCTCCAAAATTTCAGGACATCTATTGAATTTTTGGACAATCAGGAGCGGATAATGAGAAACCTCATATGTTTAGTGTGGGCTAGTCAAATGTGTAGGCTCATGCGATGACGTAATACATAAAAGTACCCAATTTTTGGGTATTTTAAAGTACCCATTTTTTTGGGCTGCTCCTGAACTGTTTAAAGATACATTTTTTTAAAGTAACAGTAATTCATAATTTCCCTTTTTTTTTTTTTTTCTTCTATATTTTCTTTGAAATTGTTTACTTTGTAAAACCTTCACTTTTTTGTATATTTCTTGAGCTGTTGATTGTTATTGTTTTTGGAAGTTGAATAAATATATTTAAAAAAAAAAAAAAAAAAATACTGCATCTCAAGACAATATCATTTAGTTAAATTAGTCTCTTCAAAATATAAAAATAAACATATTCTTTAAGTAACTCTTCTCTGTAATTTCAATAATTATGTCAAGTTAAAATAGTCTCTTCAAAATACAAAGAAATAAATGTATCCTTTAAATAACTCTTCTCTGTAATTTTAATAGTTATGTCATCGAGTTAAAATAGTCTCTTCAAAATATGAAGAAATAAATATATCCTTTAAGTAACTCTTCTCTGTAAGTTCAATAGTTACATGTATGTTATCAAGTGGAAATAGTGTCTTTAAAATCTAAAGAAATAAACATTTAAGTAACTCTTCTTTGAAACATAGATAATCACCATCTAAAACTGAACTGAAAACTTGTTAATACCCATGTTACCATGGTCACTATATATATCATACATATAGTAATGTTATCCACAGTGTAAATATGTTCAAAACATAAAGAAATACAAAATTTCCTTCAGTAACTCTTCTTTTGTTATTACCAAATAGTACAGTCATCTTATATTTCTGGAACTCTTTGCACTCGTTCTATTCTTTCATTGGATAAGGACATTGAGAATATTACAAGTGCAGACAACAGTTCGGTTTAAGATGTTGATTAACTTTTACTGCCACAGTATACAGTGAATTACAGAGAAGAGTTACTTAATGATATATTAATTTCTTTATAGTTTATATTTTGCTGTATTTTAACTTCTGTTAGCATGTCCCAAATTATTTTAACATCAATTAAATACATACAATTCGATTATAAAATTTGATGACCTTGTTACTGCACTCAGTTTGATATGCATTTTGTACAAGGCTCCAACTGCATGGAGGTGGTATAAGCTCATAATACTCATCCAAAAATTTGGTCAAATGAGACAAATGTACCCCAAAGTGTACATTCCCTGCCTGCACAAATGACAAATTCTAAAAGCATTATCTTGGGCCCTAGGAAGTATTTCTAACAAACTTCCACTGTTTATTTAATGTCATATTAATAATGGCTTGTTGTCATAGCCCAGCTACGTTTCCATGTGCTCATTGATGACCAGAAGCTAGTTTGCTTTTTGTGCATATCCATATAGCAATAAAAAAAAAAGATTATCTTTGTAGCCTTACTTTGAAAAAAAAGAAATTAGTACAAGATGTTGCAGGTCCATTTTTATACAAATTCCTTTGATAACTCCTTGAAAAAGAAGCACGTGTCCTCCAATATAATGCCTTCAATTTTTTGTACATGTAATCCCTTTTCCATCTGAATGTCTGAATTTTATGAAACCAGTCTGAATTTTATGAAACCAATGTTTCTTTACCCCGGACCAATTATTAACTACGAATTTTCATCCGGTAATGAATGATACATTCCCGGCTCGTTCTTGTCAAAATAATACTGCAGTGCTGCTTCTTCATGACGTCATCGTACCGTTCCTTTAGTTTGCAGCAAATTGAAAGACGAATAGATTGTCTGGACAGTAATTTGGTGTAATTTGGTAGAAAATTCATCGTTTGTACATCTAATCGGAAAAGAACTAACAAATACCGTGGATTATATAGAAGAAGGGAGTCTCCTGCGAATGTGAGTAGAGTAAAAAAGTGTAATTAAGATTCGCGAGTGGTCAAAAAAAGGAATTTTTATACACGGTTCGATAGTCTCGTTAAAAAAAAGAGTCCTACCTTTTATTATATATATAGTAAGCGTATAGGTTGCCATAACGTTAGGAACACCTGTGACACAGTCAGGTGTAAAGAACTGAGAGTGAGAGTATTCACAGATTTGAGCGTGAAATCATTTATCTTCGTTCAGCCTTGTGCAACATGTTGTGATTGTGTATGTTTATTGTAGGACTAGGCAGGCTCCGAGACATACGGAAAACTTCGGTGAGTAGATCTTTAAAATCCGCCCACGGCTTAACATCAGGAAATACTCTTTTGTGCACCGCTCAGATAACATAGGCCCTAGGCCTAGCCTAGGCTATATAGTAAATAGTTTACCAAATTCAATTGTAAGATCTAAATCAATACCCACATCTGAGGCAAGACTAGGCCTAGACCACAGGTTGACATAACGCTAGGAACGCCTGTGGCCTAGACAGACATTGGAAAAACCATCCCAGGCTATGATGTATGATTACTGCATCAAGATTAACCCAACTAGACAAGATAGATTAAGCATAAATAACAAGCTTTGAGCTGACGGAAGAGGATCCAGGAGAATCTTATAAGTCAGAAGAGGATGGCTGCCATTGGTGATTCCTGGCCGTCAATAAAGGAGACATAAGGTCTGACATAATCACACTAGGCTAATACTGGAAATAACGACTGTAGACCTACTGACCAAGTTTCATAACTCCAGAAGCAATCTTCGGGAGTTATGAAAAAAACCCAGCTAATTACAGACCTGTTTCCCTCACCTGCGTTTGTAGTAAAATCCTTGAGCATGTAATCCACTCACATGTGATGAAATTCCTTGACGAGCATAATATCTTAACTGATTCACAACATGGCTTCCGTGCAAAAAGATCGACTGAAACACAACTCCTCTTAACAATAAATGATATCTCTAAGCTATTTGACCAAAACAGTAACATCTCTATGGCTATTCTTGACTTCTCAAAAGCCTTTGATAAAGTCCCACACCAGCGCCTGTTATCCAAACTTTCCGCCTATGGCATTGATGGAAATCTCTTGGCCTGGTTTGCATCATTCCTCAACAACAGCATCCAGCGTGTTGTCTGTGATGGTGAAACCTCTGATTTTAAACAGGTTTTATCCGGTGTACCACAAGGTACTCTTTTGGGTCCATTACTTTTCCTTTTATATGTAAATGACATCCCTGATAATATAAACAGCACAGTTAGACTGTTTGCTGATGACTGCCTTGTGTACAGAACAATTGATAACCCCTCTGACCAACAAATCCTCCAAGATGATCTTAACAAACTTAAACAATGGCAAAACAAATGGCAAATGATTTTCAACCCCTCTAAATGCTACATCTTGTCAATTTCCTCTAAGAAATGCTTTAAATCACCTGTTTATACCTTATGCAACCAACCACTAAAACATGCCAACTCCAACCCACACCTTAGTGTTAAAATTGATAATAAACTCAGAGGGGATAAACATATACATAACATAACCAAGAAAGCTAACACTGTACTTTGCCTATTAAAATATAACCTCTCAAACTGTCCCACCAACGTTAAATCCACTGCTTATAGAGCTCTAGTCAGGCCAGTACTTGAGTACTTATCAGCAGTCTGGGACCCTCATCACCAGTGCGATGTGGATAAACTTACAGGCAGAAAGCTCCTTGTTCTTATATTATAGCTCCAACAGAAGACTTTAGACTGATATAAACCTGACAGTGTCTGAAATTCTGGATTTTTTTTTAATGCTACTATGATACATGCTAAGGTTAAAAATTTGTTTACAAAATATGTGGTCACACATTGTGATGGTCATATACAGAATATGATATAAGTCTTGGTTTAATTTAATGCCAGTGGTGCGAATGAGTTGTTGAGAAGGAAATAGTTATCCGAATGACTTCCAAGTCTACGATATTTTTATACTAGGGATTTGTTATGTGGAATAACAAATCCCTGCTTATAGCAAGTAAACATTGCAACAAGGAACTGAAAACTGGAGAATAATGTTGAAACTTTAATAAACTCTTTAACTTCCAAGGTGTTTATGATTCTCTCATCTTAGACAAACATCTGAGCGGTAGGGAGATGGATATTTCCCCCAGGTCTGAGGGGTGGGTTAGTCCCCTTGGAAGAGTTGGTGTTGGTGTCTGGGACATTTCTTTTTTGTATCTACACAACACACAATTTCACGTTTCGTTACTGTAGGTGTACAGGGGCCAAACTCCCAGAAACACTGAAGATTCTTAGTTTATGATATAACCTAAAATGGCGGAATACTTTTGAATGAAAACTACAGATCAAAAGGCTAATATATAACCAACACGTATTAAGAAAATATGGACAGTTTGTTTTTCATTTGGGTCAGCACGGGGACGGGCACAACATATTTTTTTAGGCACATGCCTCCCCATTTCCTGGATTTATTATGTTACATTTTTACTTCCTTTTCAGCAGTCGCAATTCAAGTATCATATTTTAAAGGCCTGCGATTCTAATAACCCCGGCTGGGACTTACCAAAATGTGGAGGAACCCCACCTCCGCCAGGCTGGCCCCCATATTTTTGTGCAAAAGCATACCTACCCAATTTCAACTAAATCTTTGCTTATTTTAAATGCAGTGACTTTCCATAGCGAATTGCCATAGTAAATAATTAACAGACTACAAATTAAAACACCAACAGCAGGTTTGCCTAAAACTGGAGCAACACCCCTATTATTGGATTGCCTCTGTAACGAGGTGAATATGTTCATGCAAAAGCATCCCATTTCCAAAACTTGGTACTTTCTTCTCTGTCCTATGAAATTTTGGGTCATTTTGCTCCCCCCCCCCCACGCAATTTTTTTTTTATGTTTCATTTATATTTTTAAACCGTTAAAACAGTTAAAATGTATTTTGAAATGCAACTAGCATTCTCTTGTCGCCTGTTGTATAAATGTAACTCGTTCTCCACACTTTATTTCCATACTTGTAAGCTTCCCCCCCCCTCCCTCCACCAAATCTTTGTCACATCCAAAATCAAAATTGTCAAAATGCAATTAGCCACTCCTGACCCTAAATTTTTGAATGTCCACGGCCTTTGATAACCACTTGTGGTACACTAGCGTGTCTACCGAACCCAGGCTTGAACCCAGGGCCTCGTGGTCTGTAGACAGGTATGATGACCGCTACACCACAGTAAGGTAGATTTGTTCCCTGTAGTACTGTGGAGACTGACCTTATAGTCCACCGGTTTGGATGACCTGGTGTGGCCCAGGAAGCCGCTGTCACCCTTGGGGACTGTAGATGAAAATACATGAGGATCCCTATGAATACAAGCGTATTAGTAAATAGGCAGAGTGGGCGTGCTAGTATAAGAACACGCTACCATACAATGAAGATGTAATGGTAATATAAATACAAGGGGGGCATGTTGGTATACCTAAGCTACTGGTGAAGCGAGATGTTGCTGGTAAACAAGTGGGATTTGCCAGCACTAGGGGTAGGATATTAGGATATACCAACATGACTACAGCAACAATCCAAGTAAGTTAGGAGCATTCCAAGTAAGTTAGGAATGTGTTGCTGATTGGTCAATTGACCAAATAAGTGAATGAGCAGACAAGACTACTCGTGTGGTCGGCAGGGCAGGTGATGCTCATGTGCTGGGCAGAAAATAACCAGTGAATTCCCTCACTTTTGGAAACGTGTACACAATTAGTGCGTGTATCACCTGATCAGTGCGCTTGCAACTGCCATTTGGAAAATGTTTGCCAGCAAATGTGCGCAGTGTTCGATTTAAAGGAGACATAAAGTCTGACTTAATCCTTATTTCATATAATGCAATTGAAAATAACAAATGTACTGACCAAGTTTCAAAACTCTTGAAGCAGTCTTAACACATTTTTTGTAATTATTAAAAACTTTAATACTACTACTTAGTAGTACCATGGGAGCTGCCATTTTGATTTAAAAACATGCAGATTATGATGCACGTACGCGTGTTGTGTGGAAGGTCATTGGTTGGATGGTGTGTTGAGCTATAGGGGTTTGTTGTTAGTGCGTAATTATGGAGGTATTAATTTCTTGTTTTATTTTCATTATTTTCACACGTTTTGCATTGGAAAAAAATTAAGAGAGGTATTAATGGAAAGAGATTGTCAAAAACTAACACATCTTAAAAATTTCTCCATTTTCATTATTCACAAAGCAAAGAAATACAAGCTAAAAAAAGATGAAAGAATGCTGTATTTTTGCCAAAAAATTGCAAAATTATCATATTGATATTTTGGTCATTTTGACTGTTTTATTTTAAAGTTCATTGTCTTAGCATTTATATAAAAGAAACTTGTAATGACAGAAACAAAAGGAAATCTTTGAAAATTAAGATTCAATAAAAAGTTCTAAAAAATTGCCATCAGGTTTTGAACTCGGCAGGCATTAAAGGGTTAACCCTTACTCTACCAGGGTTTTGAAAAACGCAAGCCCAACTTTTTTTTCATATGCATTTTGACAACATTCCTTTCATTTTCTTTCATTACAAGTTTGGTTGGAATGGAAGCTAAGATATTTATCTTTTGAGTAATGAAAGCCAAAATAGGAAATATTGAACAAAAATATGCAAATTAAGCAATTTTTGGCTAAATTTGATCAACAAATGGCCAATCTTTGCATAAGTATAACTTATTGTCAGTATTAAAAACAGAGATTTGTGTTACATATTTAGATTCTTTATGAAATTTCCTTTCCAATGATGCTAATCTAGAATTTTGAGAAAGAAAGGAAAGATGAAAAAACACCAAACATGATTTTAGTCGAAAACTGCAGCAGAAAAATCATATTGCCGTAGTCACAGTGGGACTTTAAGCTAATGCGCTAGCGTGCTGGCCCCATGTCCACTGCACCACAAAATCATTGAAAATTATGTGGTGAAATTTAATTATTATAGGAAAAGTCTAAATAGAGGGGGTATGCCTGTATTTATATATCAAATGAAAGGAAATTGCAAGCACTTTCGAACGGCGGTTCAACGAAGCATGTGCAATGTATGGTTTGGTACATAATTTTTTGTAAGAAAAAAAAATGGGTCAAAAATGGCAGAAATTCATTAAATTTTGAAGAAATTTCTCCAAAACAAAAAATTGCATGTAGGGATTACAAAAATTACACCAATAATGACATGTCTTAGGATTTGTGTGTTTGATTTTAAAGCAAAAATGTGATTTTAAATTTATTGTAAGAATAAAAAAAACATTTTGCCATTTTTGAGCAATTTTTGAGTTTTATCCTTTTTCAAGCAATTTTTCTCCAAATTCTGTAATATGACCCTTAAAAAAAAGTTGCATTTTGTGAAAGAAATATCGGAATACTTTAAAATAATACCAAGATTACTCCATAGGACTTTGATGAAGTCCCGATTTTATTTTTAGAAAAAAAGTTACTTTGAAAATGGCGGTAATATCGCTGCGTGGTAGAGTAGGTTTAAACCCATGCTCAAAACTTAAGTGAATGGCTCAGTATAGTATTATTGAATATATATATATATATATATATATATTTTGTGTTATGTAAAAGTGTTACATGACGATAAAAGGCATTGTCAAATGCCCGTCAGAAGTGCATTGTGGAAAGGCCCAGTTATTCTAGCGTGTGGTTAAAATTCATCTACGCTTCTATGATGAGTCAATGCAACAGTTGTAACCTTATAAAGTATATAAAGCGGTTTCTGACTGTATCGCAGTTATGTAGTAGCTATAGTATATACTACAGTCAGATGTTGTCTGATCAACTGTCAGTAGGCCTATGCTAGCTGTTAGTCATATCCCACAATACACTTTTTGACATACTAGTGGTGTGTACAGTGGGTAATATTACACCTTCCACACATAAAGTAGGTGTGCTGAACGTTAGGCTACCAAACTTAGGCCCATGGTCAATGGGGCGAAATTTCCTCTAAACTTGCTATCTTACCATATAATGTACCTTTCTTGCTTTAGTTCTTACAAGTAGTTCTTTGAAGTTGTTTTAGCCTAAATGCTCAAAAAATTAGAAGATCCTTTGCTTGATTTGGCAAAAAAAGTTTTTCCCAGTCAGACCTTCGAAGTCTCTGTCACTTGTATGGTTTATGTTGACTTCGTATTACTTCTATGGTTGTCGCACAGCTGATTGGCTAACAACTCAGACATTTAAATAGATTCAACAAAAGTAAACAGTTTTCTTGAACTTTGACCTTATGAATAATCAAAAAATTTACTTCTATTCTTAAAGTATTGGCTGAATAGCTGTTTGTGAAAAATCACAGAAAATAAATAAATTCTACCATTTTCAAGTGACTTTTAAATGGCAGGATTTTGTCAATAAACAAAACATCTGTTGTAAGCCTGGTGATAAAAGATTTTTATATTTTTAGTGAAGAATATTGTCAGGGAAGCTGTGTATAAGTTAAAGAAAGTTTCCACAAAAAAAAAAAAAAAAAAAAAAATTGTGGTTGATCTATATTGCAATGCATAGGAACAACCATAACCTTCCTGCGGCTGCAGATCAGTAAACAACAGCAATCACACAACATCAGCGCCTACAGAAACGGGTTGAATTGAAAGAAATTACAGCCAAATGATGGTAAATGGTTCTATAACTAGGCATATATAAGCTTAGCTCGAGAATCCTCTAGCTTGGATGGTGTTGATACAAATGATATCCTTCAGTGTTATCAATACATTGTTGAGAATTGTTTTTGTTCTGAATTGGCACCATCCACAGCTAGAGACGTGTTTAGCAAATATAACAGCACACTTTTACATTCTAAAAAAACATGCATTGTTTTGATAACAAGACATACAAATACTTTTAACTCTGTTTTACCTTAACAGGGAATTTTTGCCAAAACCCTAGGACAATCTGCTGTAAGAAACTTGTTTTATGAAAATGGCCATTTTGAAAATGACTTAATACAAATCTTGTAGAAACTATGGCAACTCGAAATAGAAGCACAATTGTTAATGAATTTTTCATATTACTCGCAGGGATGTACATTCAAAACCTTATATATGCCATTAAAAGTTACCATAGACACTGCATTAACTTTCATCATTCCTGGCTATTGTCACATTTACGTTGTTGTCGTGTTTTGACAAAGTGGGTACAGCTATGAAAAACTTCTCTGAGAACTTAATGTGGATTGGTGTGAAAAGGCTTTGTTTTGGGGAAATCACCTTTATCATAATTGTTTTTGTGTGGATTCATATGAAGTTAACATGTCCAGGCAGACATTCATATGATTTCCATGTGAATAGAGAATTTCCAATGTGAGTATTTTGTTACGAAAAATGCCAGATCTATTAAAACCCAGGTCCATGTCGACTTGCGGCTATGTACATTTTCAATTTAAATATTGTCAAAAGTGTATATGCTGAGACAACAAAGTCCCCTGACTGTGTGGTAGGGCTTAATACTAGCAAAGAAATGCACAAAAAAAAACTAACACAAAAATTGATTGAAAGTGGATGCCCAACTCACTGTCAGAGGAATCTTAGACAAGGCCTATACCCAAATGAAATTAGATGGGATGGGGGTGTGGGGCTAACCTTATTTGCAAACAGCGACTTGGAAATGATTTAATAATAAGCTGCTTCAGTGTCAGAATAAAAAATTAAAAGTTGGAAGGTTGTATGGATATGGGGCAAAACTAGAAGATATTGTACACATGATCGTTAAAATCCTTGCCAAAATTATGGTCTGTATGAAAGGAATAAAAAGGAGTACATAAGCTATGTTCATTCATGTCTCTGTCATCATCTTCTGGTATTAAGGGGCGGAGTATTTGGAAGAAGAAAAATGTCTATGAACGTTACGTTATGTCGTTAAGCCTAATCCAGGTTGATAATAGATTTAGCTGCACTTATTTGTAGGCAATATTAGAGGTGCAGTGGCTCAGTGGTTAAGGAGTCAGACTCGTGTTCGAAAGGTTCCGGGTTGGATTCCCATCGTGAGTGCTGGATTGTGTCCTTGAGCAAGACACATTACTTGCTTCAGCCCACTCAGCTGCAAAATGAGTACCAGCACTGCTGGAGAGTTAATTTGTGATGGACTGGCATCCTGTCCAGGGGGAGTTGTGTAGTCTCATCTGTTTGCTCCATGGAAACCGGGGATAAGCACCGGCTCTATGAGCCTGATGGCTCGATGGAATTAGCTTTTAGCTATTTCAATATTAATATATTTTATTCATACTACTGTATCTTGTATTTGTAGGCTAAACGTATTAATACCATTAAGTGTGCAAGCTCTTTCCTTTCAGTATGCTATCATAGGGGCAATAATAATATGCCCAACGTGCATCAGATAGAGGCATCATATTACACTTGCGTGTGTTGGCAATGTAATTAGATCGTAGCTGTGCCAGGCCAAGCAAATATTGATATCATATTAGGTTGCCCTTGCTCTGGCGAGGCGTGTGATGTGCAACCGTCGATTTTGGCCAAAATCGGCGGTTGCAGTGTATACTAACCGGAAAGCGGAGGTACATCTCATGACTCCCCGAATTACGGTTGTAGTGATGCCAGCCGTGTTGTGTACTTGTCAATTGTGTCACCCCTACATGTACACTCACGGACAAGGTAAGTCATTGCACCAAGATGGGTGACCAAAACATGTACATTAATGCATCCCTTTTTTTCTGAAATGACTGATGCCAAATCACTCACCTCTGTACAAAGTGAATAGGTTTGATGGTTTGAACTAAATTGCCTTACCCCAGAATCACTCAGGCGACTGGTGATTTGGTACATTGTCACACATGTGAGTCACTGCTTCAGATGTCAATGACTCACAATTGACTGACATTGTCGGGGGTAGTAGGGGTGAGTCATACGACTGACAAGTGCTGACGAGTGAAGAGTGCTGCATTAGTGATTGCTGCTATTTACTGATGGCAGGCCGTATAATGGTACTACACTTGAAATGGCAACCATAGGGATCATAAGTGATAATTGAAAAAACCTTAAATATGGTTGATTTTTATATTCTTAAAAAAATAAAAAATAATCATCTTTGGTCATGTAGCTCTTTAAAATTGCAAGATAAATTACTTATCAATCCATTCCCTGCAAAAGATATTAAACAACCTTCTTCCATTGGTGCAAAACCAAGAATTATTAAAAAACTCACATCCTTGATCTTGATGCTCTTAAAATTGCAAAATAAATTCCTTAACAATCCATTCCCTACAAAAAATGTTCAAACACTTTCCTCCTTATTCACTTGTCAATTGTGTGACTCACCCCTACACCCCCGGATGAGGCGAGTCATTGCACCAAGGAAGGTGACCAAAATGTGTACATTGACACACCTCTCAGTCACTTAGATACTAAGATGACTGATATTTTTTTTTTAATGACTCAAACCCAAATCACTCACCTCTGTACAAAGTGAATATTTCTAAAGTAAACTGCCCCACCCCAGAATCAACTCTGGTGACTGACAATTTAGCACAATGATGCAGATGGGAGTCACTTATTCATGTCAATGACTTAAGTTTGACTGACATTTCCAAGGGTTAGTAGCCTGGGTGAATCATACACAACTGACAAGTGCATTAAGAACAAAATCAGGAAAAGTTTGAAGCTAGAGCCATGTTAGACTTAACAGCTGTTTGTTTGCAACCTCTGTCAAATTCATTGCTCGCGAGATAACTATCAATTCTAAAATTCTAAATCAGTCAACATATTTTTTGGAAGGCTATAATTTTCACCCCAAATTTCAGATTTGTTCATGATTGAATGTAGATAAATTGATTTAACTTGATTTTGCTAACACAAAATGACTGGAATTTTATGACTAGAGAGTCATCAAAAAGTGTCTCAAAGTTTCCCTGAGTTTGCACCTTAGTAGGAAAAGTTATGATTTTGTTTTGCAGGGAATAGATTGTTAAGGAATTAAAAAAGAGAAAAAGAATTTCAGTAGAATTGAAAAAAACAAGTTAGCTAATGGTGGGTCAATGCTTCGATAGACCATGTGTATATAACCTTTATTTTTCACTCTCATTTTTGTATAATTTTCAAGTGCTGAAACAGTACTCGGGTATGATGTGGAGTTCTTGGGAGACTTGTGCTGCATGCAGTTGAACGGATCATTAAATCAGAGCTGTTGAATCTCAAGAAGAGTAAAAGCATATACGCTGAACTCAGAAGATGGCAGGTAAAGTAATGAAAGGTTTAATGAAAAGTTGAACACAACTTAAGGTCTATGACCATTTATATGATCTTCATGTGAACGATATCAGAAAATGTTAATGTTTATAGGATTAGTGGTCAAGCAAGTCCGTCGTATATGAAAGAGGACTTCAAAAGAAACAAAATCGTGAAGAAAGCATTAAAAATCTTATTCCGTTAAGGAGATATTTAGGTACAAAGTTTGGTATCATTTGTGTAGAAATGACTGAAATCAGTTACCTCTGCCAACGAAGTTGGATGGAGGTTTTTTTTGTCTGTGTTTGTTTGTTTGTCTGTCATCAAGATATCTCAAGAACTGATAATTGGATTTGGATTAAATTTGATGGTGGTTTGTTATTAAATTTGGTGTGTGGAAAGGGAGGGGGGGGAGACATGTTTTGTTGTTTGTCTGTTTATCTCCAAAGAAATGATTAGGATTTGGGACACATTGGAACAGGGTAAAGGTGCAGATAAAAAGATGGGGACATTTTAAGGTGAGTTTGTCTGTCATCAAGGGACATGTATTTCCAGAACTAAAGGTTGGATTTTGTTTGAATTTGGTGTGTGGTTTGGTTACTGTTTCATGAAGAAGGTATTAAAATTTGGGACACATTGGAATAGGGGAGGGGCAGAAATTAAGGGGTGGGGATGTTTTAAGATGAGATTTGTCAAATCAATCTGGAAAATAAGGAAAACTAATTCATATAGTAAAAAATTTGAATATATTTTCTTTAAAATACATTAACAATTATTAAGAATGTGACCTTCCATAGTACCGGTAAACTCGTACATCAGTCATTTCTACACAGATACTGTAAGACAAAGCTTATTTAAACTTTAATATCTCATAAACAGAATAGGCTATTTGAACGCTTTCTTCACCATTTTGTTTCTTTTAAACTCATCTTTTAGATAAAAGAAACTTGCTTGACCCCTGAATTAATCCTTTAAAAGAATATTAAATTCAGAGCAGATTAGTTTTTGAACTTTGAAAATTGCACTTTTAGTTTTTCAGTTATTGCCAATCAAAGATTGATTGATTTTCAATTTATGCAAAATTTGTTATGCAGTGGGCAGACAGCTAAAAATCTTTAGGTAAGTCTTTGCTCTCCTAAATCAGATTCACTTAGAATCATGGGAAAGTATTTACCTGCTAGAATTTGAATGGTAAAGAATTCAAGGTCTTACAATAGAAAATGTCAAGGTTGCCCTGCAGTATATCTCAAAATTACAATTCAAAATACCTTAAAATGGTAAATAAAATTATTATAAACTGTTGTATTATTATTATTATTATTAATACTGTTATTATTATTATTGTTGTTATTACTGTTATTATTATTATTGTTATTGTTATCATTATTATTATTATTATCATTATTATTATTATCATTATTATTATTATCATTATTATTATTATCATTATTATTGTTATTATTATTATTATTATCATTATTGTTTAATTACAAAATTTTCCACGGTTCTGAATAAAGGTGTTTTTCATCTTCGCACAGAAAATCGCTAATGTAGTGAATAAATCTTTGTATACTTCTCTCTTTTGCAACTTAATGTACTTTTCATCACACAATTACATGAGGACGTTTTTAGAGCACATATTTTAATTTATCACATATATACTGTTGTTTACTTAAGTTAATCTTATTAAAATGTTTTTTTGAAAAAAAATTTTTTCCTCGCGATTTCACAAATTTTCACACAGTTTTAAACCATGGGAACAGTAGATTTTTTCCTGCTCCTCCAACGTGTTTCTGTGTTTCATTAAATATTTAGATTTTATTTGCTTACAACTATTGGGTATTTTTAGAACCCAATGAAATGTTAATTTTAGTTTACTACTTAAAGAATTTTGAAAAATATTTGCACATTGTCAGCAGTTTACAGGTTTTAGTGTTGTATTTCCTTCCTTGTTATTAGGCTTTATTACTTTTAGTCCAAGGCTTATTGTTTGATATAGCATCCCTCTTTTCTTGCAGAGTATCTACCACACCGTAGCCAGTCCAAAGTTGTTTGGCCCCTGGACATCACCGATAGAATACTGCAACACAACCCTTTCCCACTCCGATGGCCACATTTCTGCCACTTAGTCAAAAAAGCAGTTGAAAACTGGGAAGTACAGCTATACACTGAGTCCCAGGTCAAAGGATTGGTCCACTTCTCGAGAGGTGATTGTTTGATGAACGATGATTTAATATGCCCGCGAAATGACGTACACGCAGCGGCTTTCCTCAAATTACATTTTGTAGTGAGAGTTAGCAGCGTATCATTTCCTACTACTGATTTGACATTGCAGTATGTCAAAATGAAATTTCATTGTATTACGACACTAGGTGAACAGAGGTCGATCGGAAGTGATGCCAACCAATTAATCAAGACTATCCAAAAACGGCCGGAGCTTTTCAACTTTCCAGAAAACGCAAATAATATGTCGGTCGTAACTCCGAAAGAACGGACGCTCTTTTTCAAATCTTTCTTCTCTGAAGAATCGTCTGGATTCAAGCGTTCTGCAGCTCATAAAGTTGCATATTTTGTTCACCTGTGTGGAGGGGCATGGCCTGTTGCTGGTGTCTTCAAGTTTGCTAAGATGTTTCTTCTTGTAAATGAAATGCAAGAATTTGGAGATACACAAAAGAAAGTGACGGATTCAATTGCAGAATGCGAGTTTCTGAAGTTGGATGGGAGCAACAGGACTGTGTCTGTCCAGAAAACTTACTGTTGGAATGGAAGTCCATCTGCGAAGCAACGACGAAGGGCCGAGAGGAACGATAAAGGTACTGAAAATATACATGTACAAATGAATTTGTAACAAGGGCCTTGGCAGGAAGGTCTCGAAAGTGGATCTGGCCGTCGCTCTATTTCATCCCAAAAAGGGCCTTGTCAGAATGGTTCTGAAAGTGAACTTGGGCTTCACTCAATTTCAGCCGTAAAAGGGCCTTGTCAAAAGGGTCCCGAAAATAAACAGAAAAATCCTAGTATAGCCATAGATTGCTATGCAGTACAGTGTTTAATGAAGCACGTTTACCATGCGTTTTTAGAAGATTAATTTTCATTTTTAGCTCAAGGAAGTTGAGTATATAAAATGGGAACTTTCTGTTAACTTTCGTCTCCCATTTTTTAATGTATCTTGTCAGAGGTTTTTGACCAAAGACTTCTAAAAAATCTCCATATCTCTCAGTTTTTCATTTACTGTTTGCATACCTGAAATAAGCAAATTTCATGAAAGTTTGGAAAATTTGGAAAATATGTGCTGTTGTGTAAATAATTGCCTACAGCTGACACAGGGAAAGGATAAGACACCAAGGAGGTACCACTTTGTTCACACTACAGCTCAGTGCACATTATCCTCTGTTGAGTGGACCACGTGGAATACTATCCCTGTTAATCACCCTCATTGTTATCTTTGCCTGAGTGATTTGCCTTCATTGTTGCAATGTCAAGTAAATTTGCAAACTTTTTACAGTTTTTTAGCAGCTCTAAAGTTTCTTCAATTTAAAGTATATAGCAAGTGACAAAAACTGTATTGATTTATGAAACTTTTTTGCTTTTCAAGTTACAATTTCAAATGAAGTACAGTAATATGCTGAAAACGTGGGGGACTGAAGCTTCTTTCTCTGGTAATTTGGAGGAAGGAGACCCTCCTTCCCCCCAAAAAAATTAATATTGATGCACAATTTGCGGCAAAATGATATTACATGATGAAATAACCATCCTTACGAGGAATGGGTCATCAATCATTCATGGGCTTTGCACAAAGTCCTCCCAAGCATATAATGTATATTTTTATTTAGGCTACGCCAAGACTAATCTGATTCGCATCACTGAACAGCAGTTATGTGTCTTGAGCCTTGATGAATGACCTATTGTGTACAGTGTAACAGTAAGTGGTTGCTAACAAGTGAACTGTGAATAGATTGAAGATGTTATTAGATAAGAAGGTATAGATTACCCCTGTGTTGTGTATGGTGTAACAATAGCTGGATGCTAGTCAATGATTTGTGAAGAGTCTCTCAGTGTTAAATGGTGTAGATTACTCCTGATTTTTAGAAAACCGGAGGTGTCGGGTTGGAGGGGTCATAAGGGCCAAAAATTCTTAATGAAGTTCCTGCCCCCGTCCTCTGAGACTCATATACCTGAAATTCAACATTTTTATACCATGAACATGTATGAACTAGCTAACAAAATATTTGATCTTCTGAAAAAGTGGGAGACTAAAACTTCTTTCCTGGTAGTTTGAAGGAAGGAGACCCCCTTCCCCCCAAAAAAAAAAAGATAAAATTATCCTTCATATGAGGAAATTTAACAACAACCAGAAACTCAAAGGTTTTGAGGTTCTGACATTGATGCACAATATGTTTTTTTTTCAGCGACAAAATAATATTAAGCCCCGGCCCCCCACTTTCTAATCATATACCTGAAATTCAACAATTTTATACCATGAACATGTACGGACTAGCTAACAAAATAATTGTAATAATACCAAATATACAAATTGTCAAAATGTGAGCATTTCAAGATTTGTTAAACATAAACACCACCTACCCATAACATGCATGACATCACCACCAAAAACAATAGAGCATATCCACAGACCATGAGATATCTATGCATCACATGTGCCATGAATCCAGGTTATCGTTCTTGATAATTTACAATCTCCTTTAAAAAACCACATTAAGCCCCACCCATGCATATTATTGAAATTCAACATTTTTATACCATAAACATGTACACAACAGCTAACATCATTAGTGTACCAAATATTTAACAAAACAGACATACAGCTGTTAAAATATGAGCATATTAAGATTTGTCCATTAAGCCCTGCCTACTCATTAACATGCATGATATCACCACCTAAAACAATTAGGGTACATGTTTAGACCATGGGTTATTTGCCTACCATACAGTATATGACATGAATCAAGTGTATCATTTTGAGATATCATGTTTACAAGCTCTTTTCAACAAAATCATATTAAGCCCCGCCCACTATGCATATTAATGAAATTCAAAATTTTGTACCATGAACATGTACACACATGTATTGTTTTTGGTGTAGATCTCGCACATATGAATGAGTAGACATGGCTTAACCCTTACTTTACCACGCGGCGATACTATCGCCGTTTTCAAACCACCTTTCCCTAAAAAAAAAATCGGAACTTTACCACAGTCCTATAGGAGTAATCTTGGTATCATTTTAAAGAACTCAGATATTTTTGTCACAAAATAAAACTTTTTCATAGGGGTTATATTACATAATTTTCGGAAAAAGTACATTGAAAAAGGGTAAAAGTAAAAAATTGCTGAACAATTTACAATTTTTTTTCCTTCTCTTTTAAATCTTACAGTAACTTCAAGATCACATTCTTGCTTCAAAATCAAATACGCAAGTCCTAAGACATGATAGTATTGTTTTCTGATATAATTTTTATAATCCCTACATGCAATCTTTTGTTCTTCAAAATTTCATAAATTTCTGCCATTTTTGACCGGTTTTTTTATAAAAAATCTTGTACCCAAACCGTACATCATACATGCTTTGTTGAATCGCCATTCGAAAGCGCTTGAAATTTCCTTTCATTTGATATATAAATAAAGGCATACCCCCTCTATTTAGAACCTGTCCTATAAGAAATATATTACACCTCCAATTTGAACGACTACGTGGTGCAGAGGGTATGTACGCAGCTAGCATGCGAGGGCTCCGGGTTCGAGTCTCGCCGTGACCACTGCGTAATTATTTTTCTGCTGCAGCTTTCAGGGGTCGTTTGACATTTATCATTTTTGATGTGTTTTCATCTTTCCTTTCTTTCTAAAATTTATAGATTAGTATCATTGGAAAGGAAATTTAAAAAAGGATCTAAATATGTAACACAAATCTCTGTTTTCAATACTGACAAGAAGTTATATTTCGCAAAGATTTACCATTTGTTGACCAAATATAGCCAAAAATTGCTTAATTTGCATAATTTTGTCTAATATTTCCTAAATTGGTTTTAATTACTTAAAAGATAAATATCTTAGCATCTATTCCAACCAAACTTGTAACGAAAGAAAATAAAATAAAAGTTGTCAAAAATGCAAATGAAAAAAAAGTTTCGAAAATTCGGGGTAGCTTTTTTCAAAGCCCTGGTAGAGTAAGGGTTAATGCTGAAATCTTAAAATGCTCATATTTTAAGAACCGCATGTCTGCATTGTTTCATATTTTGAAAATTTTTTGTTAGCAAGTATGTACATCTTAATAGGATGAAAATTGTTCAATATTAATTAATTTTGATATTCTATTCTTGTAAGTTCTGTGAATCATCTTCTTTTCAGTATTATTTTGAGTCCATTGTGTAATTAAATTTAGTACAAGTACTTAACGCTAAATCCATATTCTGCGTCGGAACCTCAAAACCTTTGGTTTTTAGCTAACACTTGTAGACAGAGTCATTTGAAATCCCAAACAGCTTTGGTTTTGACATCAGCTGCCTTCAGCTGATTATTACACATTTTAATGGAAAATAACTTGGGTCTTCTGGACTGGGGGTATGGCCTCATAAAACAGACATGTGTGAAAGCATGGCTTATTGTTTAGTTTCACTAAGGATGTGTTTGTACATCCTCGCTTTCATAAATGATTGGCACATTTTCAGACAAACTAATTAAAAGAAAGGATACACGTACAATATGGTAGAGTATAAACAAGGGGAGTATTGCAAAGAATAAATTGTTTCTTAAAATACTATTATACGAGGGTAGACCATAAATAAAAAAAATTCTCTGCAAAACTTGACTTGAAAATGGCAACTCCCTATTTCATATTTCAATGATATCATCTTTACTATTTTGAACATTTTTTTTTTTTATCTTGGACAGTTTTAACACAAACATTAAACGGTGCCGCTAAACATCAACAAACCAAACCAAACATTTAACAAGAATTTTCTCAGTTTCAAATACTTAAAACTAATTTATATCATCATCAAAAGTTCTTATAATTTTCAGTTATTTTAATAACGGAATTAAGTTGTATTACAAGAAACACATTTTGCCAAAGTTGTATTACAAGAAACACATTTTGCCAAAGTTGTATAACAAGAAACACATTTTGCCAAAGTTGTAATGCTATACTAGGACGTTACTAAGTGAAGTAGTGTTTTACTCAATTTCAGCCTGAAATGGGTTAATATCAAAGCTTTGTCAGATGAGTTCCGTAAGTAGGCCTGTGCATTTTTCCATTTAGCCAGAAAAAGGTTGATGTTAAGCCTTACTCTGCTCTGATCCCTTATGCTAAGCACCAACAAACAGTCTATGCTATTTTTATACATGTAAGTCTTTGTAATTACTTGACCAGGGAACGAAACCACTGCACCACTTTAAAGAATTATGATACACATTTTAAAAACAAAGGATTTCCCAAAGAAAATACCGCCTGGTTGCCCTGCAACATAATTTGCATAAAATATGCAAATTGAGGCCTGAGATTTGAAAATGTTGTAAAATGGTCAATGCTTTAACGATTTGGATGAAATGTGTTGCTACTACAATGCAATGAATGCATGATGGTTTTTGATTGAGTTTTAGCAATTTAGCTAAGAGTGCCTCTATGCATCAATCTACCTCTAAGATTTTGTGCCTCTTCACAATTTTCAAAAGAAAATACCACGGTTATACATTGCAAAATTTCCAGAAAATAGGCAAATTGATTCCCAAAATTTCAAAATGTAAAATGGTAAATTCTTTGCAATACAATGAAATCTTTTGCTTTTAAGATGGTTTTTGATTAAAGATTAATGTTGAGGCGGAGTGTTTTTACGCATATTTAATGCACAGGGCAAAGGACTTTGGCCTGAGTGGAATGTCTCGACTTTAGGAAGGCCATTCGCAAGTGCAATGTCATTTGAACAGTGCATTAAATATGCATATATACACGATGCCAAAACATTACACTTTTTATAAAATTTCCATGTTAGATTGTTTAAATGCACAAAAAACAACAAAAGCGAATGAAAACGAGAAAAGTTTATATACATTCTTTTGCTTTGTTAAGAAATTCACCTGTTGCAAAAATGGACTAAGCCAAATACTGAAGGTCGTGCATTATGGGAATTTAATGCACGTGTCATGACAATGCAAATACTCCATTGAAATTTTATCATAGAGTTTAAAGCAAATTAATGTACGTGTAGTTAATGGTGTCTCTACACATCCATATGCACCTGCAAGATTTCTACATGTATGTATTTTCACAATTTTCAACGTTACAAAGCGATGGCACTGCACTTTTTTTTAATCATTTGCAGATTACTTCATGGTCTCTCCCAAACTTGATGCATTTCAGCTAGCAACAGAGATCATTAAAGAGGTCGGCTATCCTCTGCCTTGGGAGGAATATGTTTTGCTTCACCGAGAGAGATCAAACCCAACAGATGATCAGAGAACGATTCAAGACACTCTTTTGAAATCAGAAGATTCATTACTCATCACCCAGGACTTCATAGCATTGGATTCTTACTATGATGCTGCTATCGTCATTTTACAGCTAGTGATTCAAATCTTTAAACGAAAGCCACCACAAAATCGAGACATGCATCCCAAACTTGCGATTGACTTGTTCAACACAATTATCACCGATCCGAAACTCCGGGATATGGTCGGAAGAACGATTGAAGATTTCATGAAATTTCTTCAGGAACATCCTTCAATATTCCAGGTTTCGGAAGATAGGGATTTTCGGTCACCTTTCAGTCTTGGGAGACATGCATTAAGATTTAAATCATTCTTTGCATATGAGGGAACTGATCCCAGCCAATCAACTGCTCACAAAATAGCATATTTTGTGTATTTGCTCGGAAATGAATGTGCGGTTACTGAGGCCATTAAGTTTGTGAAACACGGTCTGTTACCAGCAGAACAAGCGTTTGGTCAGACGAAAGAGATGGTTAAATCATCTGTGCAAAAATGCCCATTCCTTGACTATTTGTCAGGTGATGTCATCACGTTAAATGAAAGTCGCTGGAGGGAAGTAACCAGGGGTAGTAAACAACTACAAACTGTAAATGGTAAGTAGTGTTGTCAATGTATGTGTTTTGTAATAAAAACACTGTTCCACTAGGGTAAAGATTTTTGAAAATTAATTGTTCTTGCTTAAAAGACAGGGCAGGCCTACAGAACAATGGGAATTTTATCCTCTGCTTTTACAGCTGAATTGGCTAGAAGCAAGTAGAGTCAAGTGCCCTGCGAAAGGACACAATGCTGGACTGGTTGTCAGGAATCAAGCCCAGTTTGACCCACTAAGTAGTAGTGCTGCATGTTAACAATGTGCTATTACACTATGCAGGACTGGTTGTCAGGAATCAGGCCTAGTTTGACCCACTAAGTAGTAGTGCTGCATGTTAACAATGTGCTATTACACTATGCAGGACTGGTTGTCAGGAATCAGGCCCAGTTTGACCCACTAAGTAGTAGTGCTGCATGTTAACAATGTGCTATTACACTTGCAGGACTGGTTGTCAGCAGGCCCAGTTTGACCAATCATGTTAACAATGTGCTATTACACTATGCAGGACTGGTTGTCAGAATCAAGCTTCAAAAGCATGTTAACAATTAAAAATCACTCGCAACTCTTCAAAAGCATTCATTCAAAATTTGAAACAAGTATTCGCAAACATGCTATATAGGTGGTGTAGTGTACAAGCTAAAACCATGGCCAGATCTAAATTCAACTAATAGTTGTTTGAAGATCCTCTTAACTTGGGATCTTTATTTTCAATAACTTTTATCTGCCTAAAGGGTGATTTTAAGATATGGTATTTGGATGTTTTTAGGATATGGTATTTGCAATTTAGAGATTCTTGGCCTATTTTTTTAACGAAAATGCATGATTTATTTGTGTGGGAACTGTACCGGTCAAGCCCCATTGAAATTTCATAGATTTGAACACTTAAAAGGTTGTTCTTTTGTACCGATTTTTAGGAGAAGCTTGGTTGCGATTATTTGCTAAACGCTCACAAACAAATCTTGGCAGACAACCCTTCGTGACACATGCCATTCAAACCATGTCTGCAATTTTTCGGAACTTTTTTTTCAAAATTAATTTACTACAAAAAATACTACAAGTTTGGTTTATATGAATGCTAAGACGATAAACTTTTCAATAAAAATAGTCAAAATAAAGAAAATCATCATAAATATGAAAAATTGCAAAATTTACACAAAATCAGGTCAAAATTGCTAAAAATAATTGAGCTTGTATTATTTCTTGTGAATAGTGAAAATGGAGAATTTCTTTACATTTAGATTGTTTGTTAAATTTTTTTCTCCAATACTAGTCTAATGTTTTTTCTTTCTCAAAGGGAAACATGCAAAAACAATAAAAATTAACAAATAATTATCACCGCTGTAATAACTCACGGAAAAATAAAGCTCGGTTTTTGAACCTTCGTGAACTATGATACTATTCACCTCCGTTGAGTGATCTAAATAACCGCTGCACTAGACTGGATTTGTTTGAATACTTAAATTGCGCTATGAGCAAAGAGGGGGTAGTCGCTTTTGTGTTTTTAATTGAAAATAAGTGAAATAAGCTTTGTTTTGCATTCGGCAGTTGTATTGCGATCAGAAACTATGATTTTTGCCAAATTTTGGTCTCAAAATGACTAAAAATTATAATATTTGTTACAACTTTTGTCAAAATTTGACTGGAATTGGATGCATTGATGTCTTTGTGAGTTCCTCATGGGTTTTCAGGCAAACCAAGATCTGGAAGTATGGCAAGTAAGCTTTTGAAGAAAAAAATGTTTCTTTGTTAAATTTTGTGCATTTTTTATATTTTCTCTATTTCAACCCATCTCTTTTTCAAAAATCTTCAACATAACCCACATCAAAAAGTCACATTTTCTGAAAGAACTACTTGAGCTCTTTCAAATGATACCAGAATCACTGCTGTTGGCCTATTTCATGAAGTAAAATATAAACAAATTTAAAGTGCATATCCAATCTTTTGGGTCACAACCTGATGGGTAACGAAGGATTAAACCATTATCGCAAATAAGCAGCACTGCCAATTAAACTATGAAAAGCATGACATATTATCAGACCCCTAGCTTGATTTTAATAAGGGCAGGGTGCTAAACTTAATGAAGGGCACATTAATGTGCACACGAAGCGCTGCATCTTTTCGTCATGGAGTCCAGGGACCCCTTTACATTCAAGACAATTGCTTTCTATGCTATCATTCTGTGTTCTTTATTTATTTATGAGGTTAATTAAGATTATTAAGTTTTAAAAAAAAAACTGGAAAAAAAAAAAAAAATCTCATGAGGGGCAGGGCGGACCCCCAGGGGGCAGGGCGGAGGGGCGAGGCGGGGCGGGCCGCTCCTGTAAAACAGCAAAGCTAGGGGTCTGATATTATGATACTTTTTACCTCCGTTAAGTGATCTAAATAAGTGCTCTGCTTGCAACAATGGGAGAATTGGCTGTAGTATTATCAACACGTTGCTCAAACAACCTTTGAATCACGGCAGTGAAAATTGGTCATTTAAGAAGTGGCCATAGTTCTCTTGTGGTCATGAAGAAATTCCTCTCTATAGGGGACTTGGTCAAAATTGCCTGAAGCATCCAGTCTGCCAATTTCACACTACACTGCGCAAGCCACCTACTTGACAGACCAGGATGCAACGCAATCCCCTGCTCATCATCCTCACTCACTTTAATGTTGACCACATGTGCACACTATGACAAGTGTTTACATGAAATGCACAGTACAATATGATAATTGTATAGCCCAAAGGCATTTGATGTCTAAGAGAGAAAAAAAAACTGGAAAATTGTTGATTATCTTGAATTATTGATTGTCTTTGAACTCAATGTCCAGTATGTGTATCATATACGAAGAAATGGCATGTCCAGAATGCAATCATTATTTCCCTGGGTGTTTTTAAAGGACATTGAGCATAAAAATGCAGTCATTTTTAACAATGGTGAATTTTACAGAAGAATTTAAGAGATTTTAACAGTTGTTTTACACACAGGCATGCTTTTGAATGTAATGTGCTTTTTCTCCACCTCCTGTTTTATAAATTCAACATATATGTTCCTCTGTCTACTCTTTCAACAGTTTGGTCTTAAGTAAAAAAAAATCTACCCGTGTCCAATTATCAGCAAATAAGTTAATTCTTTATTTTTGCAGATGGTTCATTTCCCAATCTCAAAACAACTGCGGTTGAGTCTACTGCAGCAAATTCAAACACATCTGCAATAAAAGGTCAAATTTCAGGACGAGCACCCATCATTGGAGCTTCACAGAATACAGATTCTACTCAGCAGCACAGGACATTCTCAATGGTGGCTTCAGCAAATCCATCTGCTCAAAATCCAGATCCAGGAACAAATAAGACGCTTTATTCTGTTCCTGTTGAATCAGCAATGTACGTTCTAGGAGGAAAAGGTGTTAAATCAGCAGCAGCCACGTCCCAAGAAGGAAAACATCACAAAGAGCAGCCATATCCCAAGGAGCAACCACATCACAAATAACAGTCATATCCCAAGGAGCAACTGTAACCCAAGAAGCAACTGTAACCCAAGAAGCAAACATTCCACAAGGAGCAACAGACCTTGATGAAAGGGTTACAAAAATGCTACAAAATTTGCCTTCATCTTCAGAAATTGGTAGTCATGACTTCGGCACATTCCAAGATTTCTCATTTAAAAATGAATGGGAACTATCTTGTCAGCCTGTTTTGAACCACTTGAAGAAGTGGAGTGATTGTCCGACAAATGTTAAAGACTCCCAGAATGGTTTGACTAAACCATTGATGGAATTAACATTGACTCATAACCAACCTAATGAGAAGTTACGAGAGCAGAAAGGTTTTGAAATTGACAGTAGAAAAGTGGAAAATGTATCCAAAACTAGTATCCTTGAATATTCCAAAAACCCAAAGGGTGTGTTTCAAATTGTCAACAGTGTCGAGTCCCTTCAGGAAGTGATAACAGGAATGCACAAGAAATACCCATGTCCCATAATGGCGGTGGTCTGCACCAACAAGGTAATGGTCGCCACTTTCTGGGAGGAAGGGGGATTTGTGTTGCGTTTGGACGATTTATCCACAAGTTACATGGACCCATGGTTCAAGTCTCAGAATGGGCGGAGCAATTGGGATCAAGGAGATGCTATTCAATATAAAGGTCAAAGGTCAGATATGAAAAATGCTCTTGTGGGATTCATGAAATACTTGATGGAAGGAGAGGATGTTCTAAAGGTGAGTTAGCTAAGCTAAGGTCAATTCATCTGAGCCATTAAGCTCATAGAGCAGGTGCTTGTCCCGGTTTCTATGAAGCATGTGGATGAGAGTACATACTCTCCCTGGATGGGACACCGGTCCATCGCAGATTAACTCCCTAGCAGTGCTGGTACTCATTTTACAGCTGAGTGGACTAAAGCAAGTAAAGTGTCTTGCTTAAGGACACAATGCAGCTCTTAAGACGGGAATCAAACCTGGTACCTTTCGAATACAAGCAGAACCCCCTATCCACTGAGCCACTGCACCTCTTCAGTCAAGTACTTATCTATGTGTTAATAAACTTTTGATTTAGAACCTTTAACCCTTACTCTCCCAAGGTTCCAAAAATAGAATAAGCTATTTCGGAAATTTTTGGAAAGAGGATTTTTTCAGCACTTTCCGTTCCATTTGTACCAAAACAAGTTCAACTTTATGAAAGCTAACATGTTGAACTTTCCAAAAATGTGCATATTTCCGAACTCAAATATGCAAATTAGGTCAATAAATTAGCATATTAGGTCTCCAAACATTCTATCTTTATGACACGCTTGTGCCTTGTGGCTAAATAGCAAAGAAATATGGATAGAATTTCTGAATTGGCCTTGGAAAGACCTTTCATTTGATACTATTCATGGATTTTTAGGAATCAGAAGAAAAAAAATGACGCAAATATGAAAAATATGGTACATTTTGACTTAAAAATTATTCCCGATTCTGTGAATAATCTATCTAATAGTTTATGGCACTAAATTTTCCAAAAAAATGCATTTTTCCCCTTCTATGATGTCTAAAACTAATAGAATGCAGAAAAACAAGATGTTTACATCATCATTTGGAAAAAATAAAATAAGAAATTATGCAAATGATATGCAAATTAGGTCATTTACCTCATTTATTATGCACGAAACTGTTTTTTGTTTATTTCTGACCCAATTTCAGCCATTACAAGCTTTACAGCTACTTTTATGTTGATAGACTATGCTGATTATCTATTAGACACTTACTTCTGTTCATTCCACATGGAATTCATAAGAAATGTTTGCCGAAAAGGTCCAAATTTGTAAAGTCTTCTGTTGCTGCAAATAGAACTAAAAAAAAAAAAAATTGCAACTATATTCATTCAACTTACTTCAGTTTGGTCTCCCCATAACCAGTTACCGAAGACCTCGTGTCGATCCCGGTCACTCTCCACCAGTACTTCCCACAGATGATAGTCTTTATCGGCTGCAGGGATGACCTTCAACCATTGTATCTCCTGCAGCCGAGCGTTCCACTCTTCCTCCCTGGTTTTGAAGGCAGCTTTTTCCGCTGCAGTCGGATTTTCTTTGAGTGTTGATGAAGGCAAGACTGCAGCGGAAGGCCTGGAAGAGAGGCCTGGGCTCATCTTTAACGGTCTGTCCCTCTTCCTCTTGGGTTGGGGAGTAGCGGGCGGCTCATCCTCTTCAAGCGTACGCATAACATGTTATTGCATAACATGTTATTGTGGTTTCTAGTAGCAGGCGGCTCGTCCTCTTCAAGCATACGCATAACATGTTATCGCATAACATGTTATTGTGGTTTCTAACCTGCCCCACAATTTTGTGGTAACCGTGGGACAGACTTTTACAGCCGGGAAGCCGGGGTACATACAGGGGTCCAAAATGTTTGTTTTATTGATCTAGTCATCACCACAACAGTGGCATAGCCAGGGGGAGGGGAAAAGGATCATGGTCCCAAAAAATGGGGCATCAAAATAATGTACTGGTACTAGGCCTATATACAAGCATTTTCCTCTAAATGGGCCTGGGGCACCCTCAACATGTGTATTTTGCTCTAACATGGGACCCCTACTCCACTTTCCCCCATAAAATTGTGATTTCGGCCCCTGAAATAATAGATTGGTTTTGTGAAATTGGGAATACACATATTTCAGTAGGCCTAAATTGATAATTTTGCCATTGGGAAATACATATATTTCAGTCCATTTAGAAATGTTATTATTGGGGTTCAGCTTTCATTTTTTTCATCTGGGCTATTATAGAAAGGACCTAAATCCTTTTTTTTATATGTGATTTTAGTGTCCCTTTTACTTGTTTATCGTAACAAGCAAAAAATCCCCACTAATTTATCATTAGAATTCTATAAGCCTTATTTTATCACTACACATTTACAATGTAGTACTTTCGCTATTTTATGGAAGAAAACACTCACCAACTCCGTAATTTGGAACAGATCGCTATCCATCTCAGCAGGCTCTATGTTCTCCTCTTCCTCAATCTGGTCGAGTTCTGGTACATCTTCTTCATCAGAAGTACCTTCCGACTCCTCTGAATCATCATTATTCTGAAGGAAACATAGGAGTCGGAAGGCACGTTCGACACTTGTATCTCGCCATTTTGTTGTATCGAATGTGTGAAGAAAAAAAAAAAAGGAGAAAAAAAAACTCGAATTGACGTCATCATCAGAGACCTTTTAGGCATGTAGAGGGGGTGCATCTCTTATTGTAATAGTTCGTCTGAACGATCTATTTCTCCTCTACCTGTAGAGATTTTAAAAATTTCAATACAATATTTGGGCCGGTGTTTATGATTTTTTTGATAAAAAAAGGTCAAAAATGGCCCAAAATCACAAATTTTGGCATATTTTTTCCAAAAAAACACAAACATTGACCAAGTACAAGTAAAAATCGTGTAGCAACCAACAATTTAAACTATCTTTATACTTTACCTGAAAAAAAAAAAAAAAAATATTTATGTATGACATTAATTTGTAATCTTTCTTTTTTTTTTTTTTTTAAACGTTTTTTTAAAAAATGCACTTTTTTGTAACGATTTTACTTAATTTTTTTAATCTAACCCCCCAACAAAATAACCATATCATGACAGATCTATTCAATCTGGTTTGAATAAACTTATTTGCAGCTCTATAGGATTTTGGGAAGGTACTCAAATGTTTTTTTGAAAAGGGATTGTAAGCGTCACGGTCACCGTGATGCTGGGAGAGTAAGGGTTAAAATCTATGGACAGGTATAACCACTTGAGCTTAATTGAAATAAGATACAGGCTATAAACTTGGAAATAACAGGTAGCAACCACTTGAGCTTAATTGAAATAGAATACAGGCTATAAACAGTGGAAATAACAGGTAGCAACCCGGGTTCTAGCTAGACAAGTTTGAGTGGCAGACTCCAGTGAAAATCCATGGTGACCTCCTAGACCCCCTTCCATGAAGAACTGTTCAAATTTAAGTCCACTTTAATTGACAAATTGTCAACGAAAAAGTTTAGATTTTTTTTTTATTTTTAATCGGAATGCTATAGAAGGATTGACAAAATATTTTTTATCAAGTACAATGGATATTCAAAATACAATAAATATTCAACTGTCAAAGCTTCCCCCTCCCTTCCCCCCCCTCCAAAAAAAAAAAAAAATGTACAACATATGCCGGAAACTCTTCTCTCAATTCCCATTGTTATTCAATGTGGTACATAGGGTGGGATGCCATGTGGGTCATAGGATGGGATGCCATGTGGGACATATGGTAGAATGCTATGTGGGACAAGGGATGGGATGGGATGTCATGTGGGACATGGGGTGGGATGCCATGTGGGACATGGGATGCCATGTGGGACTTAGTGGGAGATGCCATTTTTATTATTGGCCGGGTCATATGATATAGTTGTCAATTTGCATGGGCATGCGAATCATGATGGTATTTACCGTTCTAATTATGAAAACAAGTTTATGTGAAGGAGCCTCTTGATTTAAAAAAAAAAAACCTTGGCACAAATGCATTCCAGACTTGAATAGCAAGTAAAATATTTGTTCTGGCATGAAAGAAAAAAAAGTCAAATTATAGAGCTGATGACTCAATAGAATTCATAATTCAGTGTTTTGGGAATAAATAGGAAAAAAAAAAAAGTTTTCACAAAATGGAAACAGAATAGACTTACATGTATGATAATCTCCAAATCAATCTGCAGGCAATGAATTTTTATTCTGATTTGGTAGATAGATCAGCCCTATCTGGTTTATAAGGGGAAAGAAGTTGAGAATGTTTTTATTGGGAGCGTCAGGTAAAGTTAAGGGGAGGGGGGGGGGAGCTGTGGTGCAATTGAGTAAGTAAAGGTTATAGTGAAGGTTGGAATGATTCGTTAATTAAGAATATATTTGGTAGATTAGTGCATCACAAAAGTTGGGTTGGGATAGGGGATAGTAAGTGAATAGGGATGGTAGGTGAATGGAGCTTGTAGGGGAATGGAGGATGGTAGATAAATGGAGGATGGTAGGTGAATGGAGGATGGTAGGTGAATGGAGGATGGTAGGTAAATGGAGGATGGTAGGTGAATGGAGGATGGTAGGTAAATGGAGGCTGGTAGGTGAATGGAGGATGGTAGGTGAATGGAGGATGGTAGGTGAATGAAGGATGGTAGGTGAATGGAGAATGGTAGGTGAATGGAGGATGGTAGGTGAATGGAGGATGGAAGGTGAATGGAGGATGGTAGGTGAATGGAGGATGGTAGGTGAATGGAGGATGGTAGGTGAATGGAGGATGGTAGGTGAATGGAGAATGGTAGGTGAATGGAGGATGGTAGGTGAATGGAGGATGGTAGGTGAATGGAGGATGGTAGGTGAATGGAGGATGGTAGGTAAATGGAGGATGGTAGGAGGATGGTAGGTGAAGGGAGGATGGTAGGTAAATGGAGGATGGTAGGTGAAGGGAGGATGGTAGGTAAATGGAGGATGGTAGGTAAATGGAGGATGGTAGGTGAAGGGAGGATGGTAGGTAAATGGAGGATGGTAGGTGAAGGGAGGATGGTAGGTGAAGGGAGGATGGTAGGTGAATGGAGCTTGTTGGTGAATGGAGGATGGTAGGTGAATGGAGCTTGTTGGTGAATGGAGGATGGTAGGTGAATGAAGGATGGTAGGTGAATGGAGGATGGTAGGTGAATAGAGGATGGTAGGTAAATGGAGGATGGTAGGTGAAGGGAGGATGGTAGGTGAAGGGAGGATGGTAGGTGAATGGAGCTTGTTGGTGAATGGAGGATGGTAGGTGAATGGAGGATGGTAGGTGAATGGAGGATGGTAGGTAAATGGAGGATGGTAGGTAAATGGAGGATGGTAGGTGAAGGGAGGATGGTAGGTGAATGGAGGATGGTAGGTGAATGAAGGATGGTAGGTGAATGGAGGATGGTAGGTGAATGGAGGATGGTAGGTGAATGGAGGATGGTAGGTGAATGGAGGATGGTAGGTGAATGGAGGATGGTAGTTGGATGGGGCATGTTAGGTTGATAGAAGTGAGGGGATGGGAGTTACTGTGGAGGAAAGAATGTTGGGTCGATAGAAGTGAGGGGATGTGAGTTCAGAGGAAAGATGGCATAATGATTGGTAGATGTATATGAAATGGGATGAAGGTGGAATGGCATGGTGGACTGAATGGGATGAAATGTGGGACAGGGTGAGATGGCATGTGAGACAGGGTGGCATGTGGAACAGGGTGCTATGTAATGTGGGACAGGGTGTCATGGCATGTAGGGCAGGGTGGGATTGCATGTGGGACAGGGTGGGATGGCATGTGGGACAGAATGGCATCGCATATAAAACAATGTGGTGGCATGGTATTTATGACAGGCTGGGATGGCATGTGGGACAAGGTGGGATGGCATGAGGGACAAGGTGGGATGGCATGGGGGACAGGGTAGGATGGTGTGTAGGACAGGATGGCATGTAATGAAATGTCATCTGGATTTCAGATGGGATGGCATATGGGACAGGGTGGGATAGCATGGAGGTGGGATAGCATGGAATGGCCTGTGGGAGGGTGGAATGGGATGTGGTACAAGGAAGGATGGCATGTGGAACAGGGTGGGATGGCATGTTTTATGGCCTGTGGTACAGGATGGCATGGTATGAGGGACAAGGTGGCAAGGCATATGATGGGATGTCATCTTGATTGCAGGTGTGATGGCATATGGGTCGTGTGGTGGAACTTCATATGAATTTTCATGTATGATTTCCTGTGGGGAGAGATGTAGGATGGGATGGCATATGGAACAGGGTGGGATGACAGGTGTGATAGGGTTAAAAGCATGTTATTATTGTAGCGGTGAGGGGATTTGTATCGTTTGCGATGTCTGGTTATACAAGTGATAATGTTTTTTGCTGTATGTATTCTGCTTTAGTCTAGGTATAGATTCTGGGTGTGGAATGAGAAAGGATACGTTAGGAAACCTTTGTGAAATGCATATTATTTACAAATATACAGTAGCAAGGTCTTGATATTTGAAGTAGAAATTATTAGTTTGTATGAAGAACTTTGCTTACATTGTTTTTTTTTCTCTTAGGTTGTATTTGACTGCAGAATTCTTGCCAGCATTCTCTTTGAAAGATTTGGTGTCAAACTTAACAGGATTCTTGATGTCAAGGTAAACTGTTCTGCCTTCTTCAAACTTTGCGGATATAACTTTAGCAAGTACTGTATGTCTTCCGCATGAATGCAGAACTTTTTAATGTTCTTTTTTAAACCCATATACTGGTGTATACCAATTCTTTTCATCACACTGATATTTGATTGTTATCCACTATTAGTAGGTACTGATCTACAATCAGTAAGTACTGATCTACAATCAGTAAGTACTGATCTACAATCAGTAAGTACTGATCTACAATCAGTAAGTACTGATCTACAATCAGTAAGTACTGATCTACAATCAGTAAGTACTGATCTACAATCAGTAAGTACTGATCTACAATCAGTAAGTACTGATTTACATTCAGTAAGTACTGATCTACAATCAGTAAGTACTGATCTACAATCAGTAAGTACTGATCTACAATCAGTAAGTATTGATCTACAATCAGTAAATACTGATCTACAATCGGTAGGTACTAATCTACAATCGGTAAGTACTGATCTACAATCAGTAAGTACTGATCTACAATCAGTAAGTACTGATCTACAATCAGTAGGTACTGATCTACAATCAGTAAATACTGATCTACAATCAGTAAGTACTGATCTACAATCAGTAAGTACTGATCTCCAATCAATAAGTGCTGATCTCCAATCAGTAAATACTGATCTACAATCAATAAGTACTGATCTACAATCAGTAAGTACTGATCTACAATCAGTAAGTACTGATCTACAATCGGTAAGTACTGATCTACAATCGGTAAATACTGATCTACAATCGGTAAGTACTGATCTACAATCAGTAAGTACTGATCTACAATCAGTAAGTACTGATCTACAATCAGTAAGTACTGATCTACAATCAGTAAGTACTGATCTACAATCAGTAAGTACTGATCTACAATCAGTAAGTACTGATCTACAATCAGTAAATACTGATCCACAATCAGTAAAAACTGATCTATAATTTTAACCCTTACTCTTTACCAGAGCATTTAAGATTACAAGTGTTAATTTAGGGAACTTTTTGGAAAGGTGGCTTTCTCACAAATTTAATTTCATTTTTTACTGTAATAAGTTTCAGCCATTGGAAGCTTTGGAAATACTTATATGTATTCAGGTTATGCTAAATGTCGTGTAGAAATGACTTTTGCTGATTGCTACAGGAATTCTCAGTGAAAAGGTACTCAAAAATAGTTCAGAGCATCAGTAATCATGTTGGCGTTGCCAAACTTGGTATCCTATAGTGACGGTTGGAACTGTGTGTGAAATGTCAATAAATTTGTCCAAATACAGGAAAATATAAATATATTGTATGAAAGCTAATACTTTGGACTTTACGTTGGTTTGCATATTTCTACAGTCAAATATGCAAATTTATGCATATGAGGCCATTAATTTAGATTATTAGATGTCCTAAAACTGCTATCTTTGTGATATTCTTCTTTCTTGTGGCTAATCAGAAAAAAAAAATATTTACAGAATTTATGAATTGTTGAAAGAAGGACCTTTCATTTGATAGCACTCTTGATTTTTTTTGGAGCAAAGAAAAAATTGATATGTCAATTTTAAATTTGTTGATCTTTTTGACCTCAAAAGTGACCTCTGATTTTGCCAATGATCTATCTGATAGGATTTGGCACTATACTTTCCTATAAACATGCATTGTTCCTTTCTATGATGCACAAAACTAATATAGTATAAAAAGGAAATGTTTACACCAATAATTCAACAAAAATATTATGCAAATGATATGCAAATTAGCTAATTTTACAGGTAAAATTTTTAGTTTATGAGCCAATTTCAGCCATTGGAAGCTTTGAAAATACTTATATTCATTCAGGTTATGCTGAATGTCTTGTAGAAACTTACTTTGTTGATTCCTATGGAAATTCTTGGTGAAAGGTACTCAAAAATAGTTCAGAGCATCAGTAATCATGTTGACGTTGCCAAACTTGATATCCTTCAGTGACAGATGGAACTAGTGTGAAATGTAAACAAATTTGTCCAACCAAATACAGGAAAAATTTTCAGAGAAATACAATTTCAAATGTTTCCAAGGAATTACAGGGGCTAGGAGGAGGTGGGGGAGGGGAGGAGGGGGGGTTCTGCATATTTATATTGGGAGGGGGGACCAGGGTAATGCCATCTCCCAAAATATGGCCCTCTTCCAAGATCCAAATTGCTTCAAAGAAAATAATCTCTTGCCCCAAAATATGTCTCTTTCCAACAACATGGGACCCTTACCCCTTAAAATTTTAATTCTACTCCACTGCACACAACCTCACATGGAATCAAGATTTCACAAAATAGGTATATGGGCACTGTTGCACTACAAATTAAAGGTTGATCTGTAAAGTTTCATCCAAAATTACTATAAAAAGGACAATTTATGTTAATCACGTCAGATTTTAGTGACCCATTTACTTGTTTATAATCCTTACAAGTAAATAATTTCAGCTGAATTATACTGTTTTTGCAAGGTTCAGTACTAACATTAGCTATGCCTAACGTTAGGCCTAATGAGTAACGTTAGTAAGCATGAAGTTTGAAAAATGCTCTCGTGATTTTAGAAATTTGAAAAATCATTTCACCTGGTTCTGATAATCTATGGGCCTCTTCTGGGTTGGGTCCAGGTACTAAAAGATAGCCATCACTGGCGATAGCCTTCTGACTCTTCCTAATCCTCAGTTTCACTTTCAAACACGATTCGGGATACATGTTCTTCTGTCATCTCAACGTAAATGTGACATATCTATAAAACGTTAGGAATGATTAAGGGGGTATGTCTTTCATTGCAGCAATCCATGTGAAAGCATATTGTTTTCGCTACAGAATAGTTTTTGAAACTTTTTATTACGATATAGAGGTGGATCACATGATTTTTTAACAAAAAGGGTAAATAAAAAAAAAATCACACAATTTTACATATTCTACAAATAAATTGAAAATTATGACAAGGTATGAGCAAAAATTGATTAGATTTGGACAATATGACTTGTCTACATATTATACATATATACAAAATAAATACAAAAAATTCTAAGCAATTTTTTGTCAATTTTTAAAAAATATGCATATTTTGGGACATTTAAACTTAAAGTGAAATTCTGAATGTTTGGACAAAATTTACTGGAAAAAAATGAGATCTTTCCAATGAAACTAAGTTTGCAATCCTATAGGATTTGGTAAGGTCCCAATTTTATTTTTAGAAAAAAGGTGGTGGTGGTAGAGTAAAGGTGTGGTAGAGTAAGGGTTAAAATACAAAAACTTTGTACGCTCCATACACTCTGCAGAACTCACTTTTATATGCATAAGCTTAGGAGCCTGCAGGCCAGGGTGGAAAATGTAGCGCACAGATTGTCCCAGAAATGTTTTTCAGGTCTCCAAAAAGAAATAGGGGAAGAGAAAAAAAGAAAGAAAAAGTGGAGAAAGAGGGAAAGGGGAAATTAGAAAGGAAAAGTACAGGAAGAAGGAAATGGGAAATTAGAAAGGAAAAGTAGAGAAAGAAGGAGAGGGGAAATTAGAAAGAAGGAAAGGAAAAATAGAGAAAGAAGGAAAGGGGAAATTAGAAAGGAAAAGTAGAGAAAGAAGGAAAGGGGAAATTAGAAAGGAAAAGTAGAGAAAGAAGGAAAGAGAAATTAGAAAGGAAAAGTAGAGAAAGAAGGAAAGGGGAAATTAGAAAGGAAAAATAGAGAAAGAAGGAAAGAGGAAATTAGAAAGGAAAAGTAGAGAAAGAGGAAATTAGAAAGGAGAAAATGGTGAGAAACAAAGAAAGACTAGTCATAGTAGACTCAAAGAAAAAATTTTAAGGCTTTCTGTGGTTCCTGAAAGTAAATTTTTTTTATACCCCTTGAATGCCTGAATGTGTTTGGGGAAGAAAAGGAAATTTGTCCTAAGTGTAACATTTGGACACTTGATCTGTTTGTCGTTTGTTTCCTCTGTCACACAAATCAGACATGTCTGGCCACTGAAGGAGATAATAAAGTTATACAATCTGTCACATTTGAGTAACAGTGACTGAAACCAGATGACAAGTAATGTTAGTTTCATATTCCTCAATAGTGTGTGTATTTTATTGCACAACCTGATGATATGTCAGGAGAGAACTAAGATAAAGTAGAGAAGTGAAATTACGTTGATTCATTTTCAAGTTAAGTTGATGAAATTTCATATAAGACACATAGGCAATTGTTATGAGAATGAGCTTATGTTATCATTGCATGGGCATATGGACCATGACGGTAATTACCATTCTAGTTAAGGATTGAGTTACTATAGATTACAGTACACTAAAAACTAAGACCACATTCCTGCAATGACGTCTCTGTTACGGAATTCATGTTTTTTCACTTCCGGAATTTCACTTGATATCTTAATTAAATTATTTCAGGACAATGGAAACAAATTTTTCAGGGAAAAGTTTTATTTTTGTCCAACAATTGATCTAAATATCCATTTTCCAAGAATCAAAGCAGTCTGTGTCATGACCTCTTTATTAATGGTTTTCATTTTTAATGGTTTTTATTATTTTCTTACAGATGCCATGGAACATATGCCTCAAATTCCTGTGGGTATTTCTAAAGTATCCAATCTATGCCAGTGCTTAGGTTTACCTCATCATGCTGACATATCTATTTTGTTACCATCTGGGGCAGGGAAGAAGACATGGAGTGAACCAATTGATGCACACTTGGAGGAGAGCATAAAGGAGATGGGAGAACAGGCTCGGCTGATGGTTCCAGCACTGTACACCAAATTTCAGCAGTAAGTTCCTGGTGTGCATTATGATGAAATTGACAACACCACGTTTTGTGTTGTATAGGCTGCACTAACAGTTGCAGCAATAGGTCACAATAGGAAAATTGGATACGAAATTTCAATCTTTCAAGAATATCCTCACCTGTTGTTATTTCTAAGTGCTGAAAATCCATAGGTCTTGACTTTATACATCTGATTTGTGATTTAGAAGTTAATATGCACCTCCTGAAAGATGGCTAGTTTATATTTTAGATTATTACTGATGAGATTGGTGATCATACAGAGGTCCAGTTGTACATTACAGTATATGAAGAATGGTACTCATGTAATCCATCAAAACATTTTTTTAAAGAAAGCATTATCCCTATTCATTATTTGATTCCATCATCAACACATGGACAGATTCACCTTTTCTCTTGAGCCCATCAAAGCCGCAAACATTTGATGCACATATTTTAACAACTACATGTCTGCTTGGTTTCATATTTGGCATCGTTATGTTGTTTGCTAGTGTGTTTATGTTTATGGTATAAAAACGTTGAAATCATTAATAGGCATAGTGGGCGGGTTTACTGTAGTTTTGTTGAAAAGAGCTTGTAAACACAATATCTTATGATTGATACATTGATTTCAGGTCATATGAAGTAAATATACAACCCATGGTATGTGGATGTGCCTTATTGTTTTTAGTGGTGATATCATGCATATGAATGAGTAGGTGGCATATTAATGAGTAGGAGGGGCAAAACATTTGATCACAATCCCTTCATAATACTTCTTGAAGTATATTTTGGTATTTGCCTGGCACCAATTTCTGAACCTGGAGCAAAGTTTCACAATGTTCTCTGATAGTCCTAATTAAAATTGGATACTCATGTGTGTGTGCCTTTCTATTTATAGAATCTTTGGTGGCGAATTCCTATCCAAACTTGATGAAATAAGTATACAGTCCCTTAATACCATCTACGAGGATGCCAGTAATATGGCCCCAGGTACACCATGGCTTCTACCGGATGCTTCTGGTGACCAAGAAGATTATCAGCTCTTTCATTCCAATGATTCAACGTCAATGTCCAGTTGCGGGGGGTCTGCTTCAACTCAGCCACTGGATATTTCTCTGTTGAAGAATCAAAAATCAAATCATTCTTCCAGGTTTTTGGAAGCAAACAGCTCAGGTGAAGGTAACAGCTCGGTCTGGACGTATCCGCCTTCTAAGACGTCTTCCGTCATGTGCTTGGATTCTTCTGGGAAGGTCATCTTTGTTCCCATTGGGGTAAGAAATTTGTTTGTCTTCTAGTTCATCCTGCTATGATTACACCACATAATTGTTACAATTCCTTCATTGGCGCTCCTGTAAAACAATGCTCTATGGACAATTAGCATGAATCTCCATACCCAAATCACGTGGTGACCTAATCCTCCAGATTAGGGCATGAAAGTATGCACGTTGAAAATCGTTATCACGTGATAAAGAAGAAGTCAACGGCCCTTAACACATGTCCACGAAATTGTTTTTAATATCAAAACTTTATTTATCTAATTTAAAAATTTGATAAAGCAGTGGTCTAACTTGTCTACTAGTGTTCTGCAAAGAATAAAAAATCAAGTCTTCAGTAAAACATGAAATTTTCTCTCTGAAAAACAGAAAATGAACCAAAAATGATGTGCATCATCCAAATAAATTTAAACCCAATAACGCATCGACAGGTAAAAACATGATGGCCTGTGTCCTTCTTTGATGCACTTGTGTGCTGGCTGCGTTCATATCCACTACACCACAAGATCATTGTAAATGATGTGGTGAAATTTAATTATTATAGGAAAGGGTCCAAATAGAGGGGTATGCCTGTATTTATATATCAAATGAAAGGAAATTGCAAGCACTTTCGAACGGCGGTTCAACAAAGCATGTGCGATGTATGGTTTTGGTACATGATTTTTAGAGAGAGAAAAACGGATCAAAAAAGCCAGAAACTCATGAAATTTTGAAGAATTTTCTCCAAAACAAAGATTGCATGTAGGGATTATAAACATTAGACCAGAAATCATCTTCTTAAATTTTCAAAACTCAATCTTCACAAGATAGCAACTCAGTGAATCTGAGAAAACAATTACCTTATTCATTACAGTTTACAAAGCCAAATACCTGAGGAAATGAGCCTTGTTCCACACTTCCTTTGCTATTTGGTTGTTGACGGCTCAGAAATGGAACGGTAGTAAGGTATTAGTGCGTATTGCAAACATACTCAAGTGAAATGCACTTAACCCTTACTCTACCACGCAAGATATTATTGCAGTTTTCAAACCACCTTTTTCTAAAATTGGGACTTTACCAAAGTTCTATGGAGTAATCTTGGTATCATTTTAAAGTACTGATATTTCTTTCACAAAATGTAACTTTTTATAAGGGTCATATTACAGAATTTTGAGGAAAATTTGCTTGAAAATGGGTTAAACTCAAAAATTGCTACAAAATTTGCAATTTTTTTTTTTTTAATTCTTTTAAATCTTACAATAACTTCAAGATCACATTTTTGCTTCAAAATCAAACACTCAAATCCTAAGACATGATATTATTGATTTCTGGTCTAATTTTTATATTCCCTACCTGCAATCTTTTGTTTTGGAAAATTTCTCAAAATTTCATGAATTTCTGTCATTTTTGACCTGTTTTTTTCTTCTTAAAAATCACATACCAAAACCACACACCGCACATGCTTCCTTTGGGCGCCGTTCAATAGTGCTTGCAATTTCCTTTCAGTTAATATATAAATACGGGCATACCCCTCTCTATTTTGACCCTTTCCTATAATAATACAATTTCACCACATCACTTTCAATGATCTTGTGGTGCAGTAGATATGAACGCGGCCAGCACACGAACGTTCCAGTCCCACCATGACTATGGCATTATAATTTTTCTGTTGCAGTTTCAGGGGTCATTTGACTAAAATCATTTTTGGCATTTTTCATCTTTCCTTTTTTCCTAAAAATTCTAGATTAGCATTATTGGAAATGACATTTTATAAAGAATCTAAATATGTAACAAATCTCTGTTTTCATAAGAAGTTATACTTTTGCAAAGATTGGCCATTTGTTAACCAAATTTAGCCAAAAATTGCTTAATTTGCATCTTTTTGTCCAATATTTCCTAATTTGGCTTTCATTACTCAAAAGATAATTATCTTAGCTTCCATTTCAAACAAACTTGTAATGAAAGAAATGTAAAAAATGCATATAAAAAAAAATTACGAAAATTGGGCTTGCAATTTTCAAAGCCCTGGTAGAGTAAGGGTTAACCTCATTTTCATTGTGATTTCTATCCTAATTTATGACACAGGATGCAAGCCAGTACAATCGTAACTTCTGTCAACTTACAAATGATGCGGCTGCTTCATTTATGAAACGAAATGGAGATGACATACAAAGATTACTCGATATGCTGGGAGCGGAAGTAAATGAAGGCGTCCATCAAATGACTAGCGGGAAAGATGACTTTGAGGAGTACAGTCTGGATAATCTCCAGGAACTGATTCTGGACGTTGGTCGGTCGGCAGAGGCATGGTAATAAAGTGATTGATCGATTGATATATCTAGGGTTTTGGTTCCGATGCGATATCATTAGAAACCTATGTGGTCATGATGGGGTACATGTGGGGTGTATGTATGTATGTGTGTGACGCTGAGCTCGTAAAAACGGTATCTCAAGAACGGTACAGTGGATTCATGTCATATGTGGTACACAGATACCCCATGGTCCATAAATGTGCCCCATTGTTTTTGGTTGTAGTGTCATGCATATTAATGAGTAGGTGGGTTTAATGTAAAAATCTTGAAATGCCCATATTTAAAGAACTGCATATCTGTTATGTTTCATATTTCATACATTTATGATGTGAACTAGTTTGTGCATGTTCATGGTATAACAATGTTGAATTTCATTAACCCTTACTCTACCAGAGCATTTGAGATTACAAGTGTTATTTTAGGGAACTTTTTGGAGAGGGGGCTTTTTCACAAATTTATCTTCATTTTCTATTTTGTTTATTTAATAAGTTTGTGTTATATGAAAGCTAGGACTTTGGACTTTACATTGGTTTGCATAATTCTCTGGTAAATTATGCAAATTTATGCAAATGAGGTCATTAATTCAGATTATTAGATGTCCTAAAACTGCTATCTTTGTGATATTCTGTTTTCTTCTGGCTAATTAGAAAAGAATTATTGATAGATTTTTGTAAATTGTTGAAAGAAGGACCTTTCATTTGATAGTACTCTTGATTTTTTGGAGCAAGAGAAAAATTGATATGTCAATTTTAATTTTTTTGATTTTTATGACTTAAAAATTGACCTCTGATTTTGCCAATAATCTATCTGATAGGATTTGGCACTGTACTTTTCTATAAACCTGCATTGTTCCTTTCTATGATGCACAAAACTAATATAATATAAAAAAGAAAAGTTTACACCTATATTTCAATAAAAATGTTATGCAAATTAGCTAATTTACCTCATTTGTTATGCACAGGCTTGAAATTTCAGTTTATGAGCCAATACAAGCCATTGGAAGCTTTGAAAATACTTATATTTATTCAGGATATACTACAAGTCTTGTAGAAGCTTACTTTTGTTGATTCCTGTAAGAATTTTTGATGAAAAGGTACTCAAAAATGGTTCAAAGCATCAGTAATCATGTTGACGTTGCCAAACTTGGTATCCTTTAGTGACAGTTGGTACCGCATATAAAATGCCAAAAAATTTGTCCAGATACAAGAAAATCTTCAGAGAAATACAATTTCTACTGTTTCCAAGGAAATACAGGAGTTGGGGTGGGGTGGGGTTCTGGCTTATTTATATTGGGAGGGCCCTAGTGGAATGCCATCCCCCCCAAAAAAAATTGTAAAAATATGGATCTTCCAGGATCCAAATTGCTTCAAAGAAAATAATTTCCCCCTACATGGGACAGCTTGTCCCCCACCGTTGGTCTTTTGTCCCAACATGTGTCTCTTTCCAACAACATGGGACCCTTTCCCCTTGAAATTTTAATCCTACTCCACTGCACCACAACCTCACAACATAGAATCGAGAATTCGCGAAATAGGTATACAGGCACTGTTGCACTACAAATTAAAGATTGATCTGTAAAGTTTCATCCAAAATTACTGTAATAAAGATAATTCATGTTAATCATGTCAGATTTTAGTGACCCATTTACTTGTTTATAATCCTTACAAGTAAATAATCCCAAATAAATTACACTGTTTTTGTTTAATTTTGAACGGATTAGAACTAACATTAGCTATGCCTAATGTTAAGCCTAACGAGTAACGCTAATAAGCATGAAGTTTGAAAAATGCACTCGTAATTTAAGAAGTTTGAAAAAATAATTTCACCTGGTTCTGATAATCTTTAGGCCTCTTCTGGGTTGGGTCCAGGTACTAAAAGATCTCCAGCACTGGCGATAGCCTTCTGACATTTCCTAATCCTCAGTTTTACTTTCAAACAAGATTCAAGATACACATTTTTCTGTCGTCTCAACGTAAATGTCAAAAAAATCTAAGAATATTTCGAGTGACATAGCTATAAAACATTTTAGCAACGCTTGAGGGGGTATGTCTTTTATTGCAGCAATCCATGTGAAAGCACGTTGTTTTCGAGATAACCATTTACAAAATGGTGTTTGAACTATTTATTACGATTTTTTAACAAAAAGGGTCAAAAAATTACCCAAAATCTCAAAATTTTACATATTTTACAAATAATTTTAAAATAATGACCAGGTATGAGCAAAATGTGATTAGATTTGGACAACATTACTTGTCTATATATTATACATAAAAAGAAAATATCTTAATTTATTTTCTAAGCAATTTTTGTAAATTTTTCAAAAATTGCATTTTTTGGACATTTTAAACAAAAAGTGAAATTTCTGAATATTTATACAAAATTTGCCAAATTTGCCAAAAAAGTAATTATAAACCCCCCAAATATACAATTTGATGAAAGATCTTTCCGAGATCTTTGCAATGAAACTATTTGCACCCCTATATAATTTTAAATAGGTCCCGATTTTATTTTTGGAAAAAGGTACCTTCAAAACGGCGATATTATCGCTGTGTGGTAGAGTAAGGGTTAATATGCACAGTGGGTCGGGCCTCATATAATTTTGCTGAATAGAACTTGTAAACACAGTATCTAAAGAACAATAAACTGGATTCATGTCATATGGGATACACAGATAGCGCATCTTCTGTAGATGTGCCCTATTGTTTTTGGTGATGATGTCATGCATATCAATGAGTAAGCGGGGCTTAATGTAAAAATCTTTAAATGCTCATATTTTAACAACCACATATCTGTTGTATTTCATACTTAGTACAGTTATGATGTTATCTCTGTTTTGCATCATATGATAATGGTAATTATTGTGCACATGCTATTGTTGTCAACAGGTATGTCTATTTTATTGATCTGCATGGTGGGCATGGTTTATGAATAAATATCCTGGGACAAATATTTCATGATATGCAATGACATGACAGTTAGTACAAAACTTGCAAATCAATCAGCATATGGTCAAGTTCTTGTGATGGGTTACAATTCAGAGACAATTTCTGAGCTTCAGAATAATTCCTCTCAAGTAGTAACTGTTATTATCCCTATACCACCCTAAGTATACTATATAAGCCTACTACTTAATTTAAAAGGAAAAAGTCAGACAATTGCTACAACAGATAAGACTGAGGCCAACAAACATGTGTGATGGGTGTTACATGAAAACAGACATACTGTAGGTTTTCTAAATTTGATGAATACATGTAAAACTCTGTGAAGTTAAAAAAACAATTAGCAACTTTTAATCATCAAATATAAGTTGGAGCTTCATTCTATTAAAACATTATAAAAGCTAAGGAATTCAACAATCTTGAAGAGTTTTGACACGTAAATAATTGTTGTGACGGGTGTTACATTATATGTGACGGCTGTTGCGATGTCTGAAATTTCTATTGATCAGTTTTAATTTTTGCCCTTCAAACAGTTAGAATAATCTATTTTGGATGTATTTTTTTATCTCTATTGCACAAAATAAGCATTCAATACAAGTAAAATAGTATGAAAATGCAAAGCATCACTATCTCTTGGGGAACGATATCACTGATGGTAACGAACACCATGTTCTGGAAGTCCCACAACACTATGATGTTCACAAACTGCACTGTACTGCACTTTCAATGATTTTAGTACCTAAAACAATGATTAAATAAATGCCTATTCTGATCAGTAATGTCCTTTAGTTTATCATTCCTCAAATTAAGGATGTTGTTGACCTTTGCATTGCATAATGCATATTTTACTTTGTACGTAACACCCGTCACATAGTTTGTGATGGGTGTTACACACTTTGTTTTGTACCAGAGGTTTGTAATGTAGGTAATTTTATTGACAGAATAAAATTGACATAAAGATATCAATATGAACAAAGTGCATTTGAAGTATTG
>JAIGNY010002698.1:0-13208 GCA_020152595.1 Chiridota heheva | reverse complement strand
TTTTTTGGGAGGTACCATCATGAAAGGCAACTGTATTTTTCTCTCGCTGCCGCCGTCGCTCTTGCGACGGGTCTGCTCAGCTGCAGCAGATCGGATCTTAGGCTGCTGATCAAGACATCAGAGCGGCGTCGACCACTACCGTCGAATTCAGCGATGATTTTGAAGCGGACTCGATCCTGACGTTTTGGTATCGCGAGTCCTGGGGGCGTCGAGTGGATTCACGCGACGGAAGGGCAACGGTTTTGGCTATTCTCCCGCGCAGTTGTCGTATGACGGGGACAATCGGTTTACCGGATATGCTCACCCACAGGACGACTTCAGCGACTTCACGTTCACGTGGGACATGCGTTTTCATACCCAAAGTTGGCATCAGGATCATAGGCACACCTATTTTCCGATCCGGATAACTCACCCAAACCACTCGGATATGTAGTCCATGCTGGCGTTTGGATTCCTACGATCCCCGACCATGTTCTTCCAGATTATGAAGGTGAGCTCGGGTGGCTCGGTTAGACTGCACTCCGCATATGTGTCCTATCCGTGGACGCTCGACAATGGTACAGCTTCAAACTCGACGTGCGCGGCAACGTGTTCAGGCTCAGGTCTGGCCAACGGGGATCCCGAACCATCTGAATGGATTATTGAGGCCGTGGATCCGGACGCCACGTACGCTGGTGGGAGAATCGGTTTTGGGGACTATTGGGGTCGATCACCGATGTGGACAACGTCAATGTGTCGACTGTCCCTGTCGAGGTGGTAGATCTCGATATCAAGCCGCGATCGTGTCCCAATCCACTCAACGTAAAGAGCGCCGGTCCAGAAGGGAAGCTGAGAAAAGGAGGCGTTGTCCGCGTCGCGCTTCTCGGCTCGACTGAATTCGACGTCAGCGATGTCGACGTCACGACCTTGCTTCTCAGGTGTTCCCCGCTTCAGTCATGCGTACGAGGATGTCGCCGGCCGCCTAGGAGTCGGCTCGGAGTGCGAATGCACGACCGCGGGTCCCGACGCTCAGATGGATTTGACCATGAAGTTTGACGCGGCGGAGATTGTGGACGCTTTGGGGTGGTTTTTCGACGGCGATGTGATACAGCTAACGCTGACGGGACAGCTGCTCGACGGAACGGAGATCCAGGGCGTTGACTGCGTGTTGATTCGTGATCGCAAAGTAACAGTTCCATCGACCACGAATGACAGAAGCCCGGTTGGCCGTGGCAGGCCTGCCGGGCTTCGTGATATGCCTTTCATCCGGCCGCGGCGCGTTGCAAGACGTGATTGCTATCTGCGACTCTTCTGGCACTACGGATCGGGGTGCGATGGCGCGTTGTCTGAGACAGAAGGAACTGATTGGACAGTTGATCGCGGCGGCAAATGCAGCGTTTCAAGTAACAAACCCAATAACAACGAACTACTCCTCTTCGACATCTCGCTCTGGCAAAACCGCTATTTCGCCGGTCTCGAACTCCGGTAAAGCATCCATAAATTGATATCAGAGGTATTCTCGCCTAAAACGTGGTAGCTTCAATGGAGTAAAAGCACCCTTCAGCCGGGCACCGTACACTTACCGGGTCCGCTATGCGGACAACCGTCATGATCATTGGCTGTTGACAATTAGTCATGTTCCGTGCGGCCTCCCGATCCGTTAGGAACAGTTCGCAAAAGGATGTTGACGATGTTACGTTTTCTATGGAACACCTCCGGCGAGTTTATCCTGCTTGTCGTCCCTCTGCTCGTCCTGTCGTGCGATGACGACAGCGGAACGATGGGCCGGACGACACGACGACGTCAGGTTTGGTCCTGCAGGACGGCGGGAATTTCCTGAGGCGGTACATTTCGTCAACGCCACGACGGGGACGGCCGTGGGGGTGAAGGTACGATTCTTTGCACGACCGACGGGGGGGAACATCTGGGTGAATCATGCGAGCGGGACGAAGGACGATCTTTTGGCGTCTCCTTTACGGACGCCACAACCGGGACGGCCGTGGGAGAGAGCGGCACGATTGTTCGCACGACCGATGGGGCAGCACCCGGTGAGTCAAACGAGCGACGAATGACGATCTCTTTTTGGTGTCTCCTTTTACGGATGCCACAACCGGGACGGCCGTGGGATTTCGCGGCACGATTGTTCGTACGACCGATGGGCAGCACCTGGGTGAGTCAAGCGAGCGGGACGACTGACGATCTTTTGGCGTTTCGCTTTACGGATGCCACAACCGGGACGGCCGTGAGGTTTCAGCGGCGTGATTCTTCGCACGACCGATGGGGCAGCACCTGGGTGAGTCAAACGAGCGGGACGACGGACGATCTCTTCGGCGTCTCCTTTACGGATGTCACGACGGGGACGGCCGTGGGGAGAGGGGCACGGTTGTTCGCACGACAGATGGGGCAGTACCTGGGCGAGTCAATTGGAGCAGGACGAATGGCGATCTCTTCGGCGTCTCCTTACGGATGCCACGACGGGACGGCCGTGGGAGAAGGGGGCACGGTTATTCGCACGATCAACGGGGGCAGTACCTGGGTGAGTCAAACGAGGGTGACGAATGACGATCTCTTTGGCGTCTCCCTTTACCGATGCCATGACTGGGCGGGCCGGATCTGGATCACGCTTCTTCATACCGTCGATGGGGAGCACCTGGGTGAGTCAAACAGAGCGGGACGAAAGATTTTCTCGGCGTCTCCTTTACCAGCGCCGTGAGGTGGATCGTGGGAGACGGGGGCACGATTCTTCAGACCGCGGACGGGGGGAACATCTGGCTCTCTCAGACGAGTGGGACGACAAACCAGCTTGAGCCGTGTCCTTCGTTGATGGCGTGACGGGGTGGGTCGTGGTTCGCGGCACGATTCTTCGCACCACCAATGGGGCAGCACTTGGGTCCGCCAAACGAGCGACGAATGCCGATCTCTATGGCGTTTCTTTTGTCGATGCCATGACGGGGACTGTCGTTGGGGGTGAGGGCGCGATTCTTCGCACCACCGATGGCGGAGTGACCTGGGTCCGTCAAACGAGCGGGACGACAAGCTGACTTATTGCCGTCTCCTTTGTCGATGCCGCGACGGGTGGCCGGGAGCTTTGGGCAAGGCGGAAGGTGAGGGCATCGATTCTTCGCACCACCGACGGGGGCAATACTTGGATCAGTTTCAATGACCCTGACACTCCGGATTGAATGGCGTCTCCTTTGCTGATGCCATGACAGGGACTGTCGTTGGGGGTGAGGGCGCGATTCTTCGCACCACCGATGGCGGGCACCTGGGTCCGTCAAACCAGCGGGACAGCAGAACAATCTCTTTAGCGTCGCCTTTACCAGTGCCATGACGGGGACGGCCGCGGGATTTCGCGGCACGATTCTTCGCACCTCCAATGGGGAGCACCTGGGTCCGTCAAACGAGCGGAACGACGTCCAATCCTATGGAGCGTCGCTTTTACCGATGCGACGACGGGGACGGCCGTGGGAGATATTGGCACGATCATTAGGGCGCCGGCGGCGGCGCCCAATAGTAGGAGACGCACAAAATCGTTTTGCTGAAATGATCAGGTGGGTCAGGAGGATCTTGATCGCGGCCGTGCGACCGAGGCGTGTGTTGTTGGCGCGATACACCTGGAATCCATTACTCTGGCCCGCATCAAAGAACAACATGACGGAGATTGATGGCTCGAGCCAAGACTGGAGATGGCTGAGCCCTTCGTGAAGCGACTCTTCCAATCATCTAGAGGATTGGACTGCGGCGGAGCGGGTTCCCATTCCATGGCACAGGTCTTCAGCGAGTCGAGTTCTCCGCGGAATGGCAATCCTGGAGACCGGCATCCTTGAGCGCGGTTGATAGCGCTTGGGAAACCTACATGTACTCGCCACATTCTTGTAGTCACCATCGGTGGGCACGCGTCGTAGACGATATCACCGATACCGCTGCAGTACATCGACTCGCTGGCGGGCACGACACAGCGGCCGGGATCGCGCCTCGTTCGAGGTCGACGCAAGATCGGGCGCCGTGCTGTCGGTCTGGCAAGCGACGAAACACAGCGCAACGATCGCGACGAGCAAACACGCGCGTCTTGCATATGGATGGGCGTTTCGCATGGTTCCTTTCTGTACCTCCCGCCAGTGCTGTAGCCGCAAACCAGGTAATCGAGCAACAGGTATGCCAGGGCGGTCTTGTGGCGAATGCCAGGCCCGCGATCTTGTGTGCAGTTCTCTGCGGGCGTTTACACGCCCTGACCTGTCGTCGCCTCGTGTTATGATCAGTTCACCCACCACGCCCGTGGTTTCACACGAGAGGATACAAGCCAACCGACACTACGTATGCCGTTGCCGGCGTGACCGGTAACACTGGCAAGGTTGCGGCCGAAACACTTCTTGAGCGCGGCGCCAAGGTTCGTGTCATCGTTCGCGACAAGGCCAAGGGTGATCCATGGATCGAGCGCGGCGCTGAGGTCGCCATCGCTGACCTTGGCGATACGACGCACTTTGCCGATGCGCTTCGTGGCACCGCCGGTGCTTATCTCCTGCCCCACCCGACTTGCGACCGACGATTTTCTAGCGAGCCGGCGAACGCTTGTTGATTCGTTGGCGGATGCCGTTACGGCAAGCGGTGTTCCACACGTCGTGTTTTTGTCATCGATCGGTGCGCAGCACGCCGAGGGCACTGTGTGATTCGTACCGTTCACTATGGCGAAGAGAAACTCGGCGGCCTCGAGGTGGATACAACCTTTATCCGCCCCGCGTTTTTGTGGAGAACTGGGGAGCCGTGCTGCCCATGGCGATGAGCGATGGGGTCTTGCATACGATGTTTCGCAAGGATCTCACGATCCCGATGGTGGCCACGCGTGACGTCGGTTTGACGCTGCGAGGCTACTGGCTGGTCCCAAGGCCAGCGACATGTTATTGAGCTTGCCGGACCCAAAGACACATCGCCCGAAGATGTGGCGGCCGCTGCACTAGGCTGTGCTGGGGCGGACAATCACGGTTGGCGACGTGCCTTCATGACGTGCAGGTACCCAGCTTAACCTCGATGGGACTCAGGAGAACGTCGCCAATCTGTTCTTCGAGATGAATCGCGGAATCGAATCGCGACACGTGGTGGGAAGGCAAGGTGCCGATTGTGTGCGCGGCAAGACAACGATTGGTGAAGTGTTATCGAGCTCGTCGCTGACGCGGGCACTTTAGGATTCGTGCCGGGTAGGAGAATAGGGCGCCTGGAACGGTGATTGTCTCAGCGTGTAAACCGCAAGAGCGTTCCACCGAACCCGACGGCGAAGACGTCCTCTGCGGAGTGAGCCCATCGTTCAACCTCCAAGCTGGAACGTGACGGCCGGTATTGGCGTCCAGGCGGTGCCGTTGAAGAACAGGCCGTGCCTGACGCGCCGACTGCGTAGATACTTTGCTGTGAAACGCCGAAACGCCCCACAGGTCAAAGCCGAAGACGCTGAACGACTCTGCCGCCATGCCTGCCCGTCGTATCGGAGTACGATTCCGTTGCCGTGCGTGGCACCCCGCCGGCGCTCCGTTGTTGAGAAGCGATGCGATTGATCCGGAAGCGTTGCCGAAGGACTCGCCGCTGACGAACACGTCACCGGCAGGCAAACCGAGTACATCGGTGAGCCACAGGCCTGGAGGACATGCCCTCGACCATACTCCACGAATTGCCGTCGTAGTGGAGAACGACACCGGCGATGCCAACGGCGTAGATATCGCTCAGAAGTTCCGCCGATTCCGGGCGAAGCGGGTTCGTTGTCATACGGTTTTCCAACACCCTGAAGAATCGCTGAAACGGGAGTATCGTAAAGAGTCGCCGACGGCGATGACATTGTTAGACGACGTGCCCCAAACTGCCCTGAGACGGGCCCTCTCGAGTACTTCTGGTTCCAGTTCGCCCCCGTAATGGTGGATCGCTCCAGTTGACGTCGCGTTCGACCGACGGCGAAAACGTCGTTTCGACGCCCCAAATGTCGAAAAGGTCGTCCGTTGTGCGCGTGTTCATACGGCGCCATTCCAGGCCGTCGAAGTGGAGGACTGTGCCGAACTCACCAGCAACGAACACATCCTTGTTCGAGCTGCCCCAGACGCCCCACAAGTGTGTCGTTGCCCTCGTCGGCAAATCCATGCGACGCCGTCGCAGGTGACGATCGCTCCGTTCGAGCCCACCGCAGACGTTGTCCGCTGCGCTGCCCTGGTGACGCCGATACGATTCGAGGCTGGCGAGTGGCATTGTGAACCAGCGGCCGCCGTCGTAGTGTAGAAGGGTCCGCCGGCCGATCACGAAAACGTCGCCCGACGTTCCCCATACACCTTGAAGGATCGTGAAGCCGCCTGTCATCATCGCATCCCGCCGTTCCGTTGTAGTGCATGATCGTCCGATTTTATTCCGACGGCGAAGACGCCATCCGCTGCGCTGCCCCAGACCGCCCCTGAGCCCGTTCGTGGTTCCACTCGTCATCGGTTGCCACCGTCCCAGTGTGCAGCGCAGGATCGTACCGCCGGTGCCCTACGGCAATAACGTTGTCGGGCGCCGATCCTCACACCCCGGCAAAACTCTCGCTGTCGCGTTCGTCGTCATCGTGGACCAGTTGGAGCCGTCATAATGGATGATGACCCCTCGCTCACCGACGGCAAAGACGTCGTTTCCCGGCTCGACGATCCCCAGACGCCGCGGAGCGGCGTTACGACCGTGAGGTTTGCTCAACCAGCATGCAGTGCCGTCGTAGTGCAAAATCGTGCCTGCTCACCGACCGCAAAAACGTCGTCCGCTGCGGCTCCCCAAACACCGTGCAGGGCGAAGCGGGTCTGAATCCATGCGAGTCCACGCCGCAACCGTCATAGTGAACGACGACGTTGCCGCTCGCCACGGCGAACACGTCATCCTCGGCCGTGCCCCACACACTCCATATCGTCTCTCCCCGGGCGAGCAGCGCAGGTACGTCCAGGTTATGTCGCCTGGAATCGTATCGCCCGGTATAAGGGATCCGTCGCGTCACCGCAGGCGGCGGCAGCGATCAGCACTAAAGCAATAAGGGGGAGCCTGGCGCCGCTGCGGATTACGCCGGCATGCCGGAGACGATTGTGCGGAGCGGGTTCGTGCCGATCCACTGTTTGGTCGATAAAACGAAACGGTGTGATCGCGAATGATAATATGGAGCCGCGTTTTGTCATGCCCTGATATCCTGCGTTGTCTTTCACGTACTCGCCGCATACAGAATCGACGACCAGACGATTGAGTCGGTATACCTATTTGGGTGCCTGCTTTGGAGCCTTGATGATATCGACGGTTTCCGAAGTTCAGATGAATCCACACGGTGAAGGGGGTTGGTTGGATCATCAAGACGCGAGTGGACGACAATATGAAGTTCTCTGTCATCGGGATCGACGTAGCTGTTATCCGGCGTCCTCGGATCATACGGGGTCGCTCTGTCTGACTTATAAATCATGTGTCACGTCGTCTCGCGCGCCGTCGGTATATGAAGTGGGTATCGAGCGAATCGTAGACCAATGCGTTGTCCACATAGACTTTGGTCAATTGACTCCAGGCAGCTGAAATCCGCGAACTTTGGGCATGATCGGCGGACCATTCCGGTAGATCCATGCGACGATATCATCCGCGACGCCACCTTCCTGCCATGGCGCCCACTGCACATAAATGGCGTCAAAACTCTCTGCCACGAAGCGGATGTCTCCCTCATAAACGACTCCACTCTCGGGATTAATCAATCCCTTGAAGGTGACTATCGACAGAGCCGGTATCGACGTCAGCGTTCACATCGATAAGGATTTCCCGTCTACCGGCGTCACGTTGCTGCCACCGTAGATTTTGTCTCGTAGCCGCCAATCAAGAGGCCGCCCGTGCCCCTTAACTGCCACTCACCGGGATCTGAGTCATTTATCGGTGGGCCATTTACGTCGTCTCCACCGCACGACAACAGAAATGCTGCACAGACAACGATGAGCAATTGAAAAGGAGCATACGAGACCTCATACCGGATGGAGACAACTTTCCCATTCAAGATAACAGGGGAGACGTGACGGGCATAGTTGACAAACGTCAATGTGGACGCCAAGGACAATCCGTATCCTTGAGCACAGGTGACGATGGCACGAATACGCCAGTTGTTTTCACCACAGATCGCGTGGAAAGCGATTACGTGATGCGAAAGGGAACTGAGTAGACAGTTGTCCGCCGCCCACAGGAACAGGCGAGGAAAAGAACGTAAGTTCAATCGTATGCCTGCCAATAGACACATCAGTGCCCGGCTCGCCAAGAACCTGCGCCAAGGGAAGCAAACGGGGCATTGAGTTGGCGTGGCTGATACTCAGGTTGTCTAGCTGCGTGACGGTGTATGTGTACGTAAGCACGGCGAATGTCTTTGCATTCACTCTGGACGCTTCATCGACGGGACTGTTTCCCCTGATACCTACAGACAGAGAGGCCATGTAATCCTCTCCGTGTCGACGTAAGCGATATCCTCCCAGTCCGTAGCGGTTTCCCTGGATGATTCTCAGGCGGCCCCGACCGACGCCGACGGCGGAACCACGGCGAGTTCCTAACACCGGCGAAGGTATAGGCCGTACGACAGCCACCCCTGAACAGGATAGTGGCGAAAGCCGATGCATGTCAGTGCCCAGCGTCTCGCTGAACCCAACGCGAATCCGAGGTTCAGGGTTCTGCCATGCCGCGTGTATGCCAAAGTGTCCAGCCAAGGCGGTCTTGCTGACTTCCTCTCCGGTGGCGTCGATCACAAGGGGCTTGCCCGCGCCGAATGCAACGCTTGCTCCAAGCAAAACTGCGCGGTTTGGCTTGCTACGGTTTGTCCGTCGTCGCCTGGACATGAGTCGAGTCCTGCGGCGTGGAAGAAGCCGTTTTGGGGTACGAAACAAAGCGGGAGGAGGATTAGATGCAGATACGCCGAAAGCGAAAAAGGACGATCTAACCATTGGAGTACCTCAGGCCACTGTAATTTGTCGGCCGGCCCGGCAATCGCATTGGATCTGTTTCAAAGCGGTAGGTAACAGCGCCCAAGCGCCGTCGCCACGCTGCCGAGTATGGACATGACCACAACATAAACGAACTGATAGGCGGCGTCGATGACGTAAGTCGACAACGGCTTTTCGGAGAACATATGGGCGGTCATCCCCGGTGGCAAGAAATCCGATCCATACAAGGAACCTGAGGAACGCGCTGAAACCGTCGAGACGCCCGTATAGGGAAACGAGATGGCGAGAACGAAGGCCATGACTAAGTAGCAGAACAGTGACACGATGAAGGCTCGGCCGGCCGTCTTTCGCATCTGCTCGACCTTTTTCTTGTGAGTACCCTGTGGGCCTTCACCCAGAGCTTGTGAAACAATAGTGGCGAGTACCAAAATGCACCAATAAAGACCGTGACAATGCCGCGACGACAGCTAAATGGTTAACCTGGAGTACTGGCATGGGACCTCGATTATCCGATGTTCGACGCTTGCGTCTGTGTCGGCGCCGAGGGCGAAGGCAACGGGCCGGAATGGCGCCGACGCATTACTGTGATGTATCCGCCGTGCGGCAGACCGACCCGTGGTACTGACGCTTTGAAGCCTAGGCTTGTCGCCGACCACGACACCCGGAGGCGAATGCTCGCCGCGAACGTACCGTGTATTACGCCCTCGCGCTCCTTCACCAGGACGGCATACTCGTACGTACCGTCCGGTGCCGCCGCAATCTCGAGCTCCGACCTACGCGCTTCTCGGGGCACGTCGGTGATATCATGGACGATCGGCTTGCCGTTGCGCGCGAAGGGGGAATCGTTCAAGATGACGATGCAAACGCCGTAGTCGTCAGGTGCCTGCCAGCGCGCCATCGTGTCTTGTTTCTTGACGCGTGGGTTCTTGAAACGATCGTTTCCCGCCGACTTGGGTCGACGACTCGCCAGCCTCCACCGGGATCAAGGTTCGTCGACGATTCGCAGATCAATATGATTGGCCATGTTACTCCTCCTTTGAGTACTACTTGGCTGAGTTCAGGAACGCCTTGGCAGTTCGATTCAGTTCTTTGCCTCGATTTAATACTGGGGCGGTTACCAGGTGTTGAAAGCGCGTCGCGCTTCGCAATCCTCGAGCTCCGGTCCTGCATAATTTCATCGGCCGGGTAACCGGGTCGATGGCCTCACCCAGCCACACGAGGGCGCGCGCTCACGGTCGTCAATTTTTTTCGCTCGCGTGCCGCTCTAAACAATACTTCCGGATTATCGGGTCCAAGGTTGACGGCGTCGTTCAGGTGTTGCCGGCACCGAACGGTGTCACCGATATCGGCATAATAGCCGGCCAGGTAGGCGACGATTAGCGCGTCGCTCGGATCATTACTTTGTTCGTTGGCAAACCGTGATCGCCTTTTTGATAGTTGGCGGGCGCCTTGGTGGCTTTCCTGTGGATGCGCGTATACGCTTGTGCGAGGTTGCCCCATGGCAGATGGTCTGTGGCTGCCTCGTCGAACTCGGACCGCCCATTCGTACATGCGGGCGGCGCTGCCGAACTCGCCGCGGCGATAGTACAACGTGCCGAGATTGGTGCAACCATATGACTTCTTGATGCTTTGAATGACTGTTCCCACATTTGCTGAGCGTCGTCCATCCGGCCAAACAGGCAGTGAATGCCCAGGTTGTTGTATGCGTGGTAGTAGCCTGGTGTCAGCCGAACGACGTGCTCGAATTGCAAGGCGGCATCCTATCGCAGCGCCCGCGCTGGTACTGCAAGAACTGATGGCGGGTCGGCCAGTAGTCGGCTTTGAATAGGATTGCGGCCTTTGAGTATCGACTGGGCTTCTTCGGAGTTGGCCCACAGTTTGGTGTGCGAGTGCAAGCCCGATGCGTGCCTGGGCACTGGATGGATTAATTGCCAGCGCGGACTTGAAGGCGTCGGTCGCGCCGGCGTGGTTATTCATGGCAGTCTGACTTCTCCTAACGTCACGAAAGCCGGTGCGAGGCGATGCTCGAGTTCGAGGCGTCATGGCGGTGTGTTATTGGCTGCGCGGAGCCACAACGAGTCTCGTGTCGCGTCGAACTGGAGTTTGCAAGCACGGGCTAACGCAGCGTGCGCCCGCGCGTAATTGCCATCGTCGTCAACCGCTTGCTCTAGGTGTCGGATCGCGCCGTCGATATCCGCGGAATCGGTTATTAGACCGCATCCTTTAAGGTAAGAGAACGCCAGGCGGATTGGCTGAGGTGCCTCCGATGGACAATGTCGCGACAGCTCCGTCCGGCAACTCGATGTCGAGCATCTCGGCGACACGGACCGGTAGAGCGGTTTGGCACTGAACCAAACCGGTCTCGAGATGAACACTGCTTCGCTGCCTGCGGCCTTCTGGTCGCTCGCGTTTCCTTGAGTGCGGCGATCAACTTTTAAGCCGCCTGGTTCGGCGGAAACTCCGCCGATAGTAGTAAAGTAACGCGCCGAAGATGTCGCCCGCCTTGGGCTGGGGTGTCAGTCTCGTCGGCGGGCAGTGGCCGCAGGGCAGCACCCAGAACGATGGGTCGAATCGTTCGAGCTCGGACCAATTGTCCGCGAGTGATTCCGTAACCTCGCGCACGGTCGGTTCGTCGACGGGGCTGAGTTCCTCCGAAGCAAAGGGCATAATCATCACTCGTTTTTCAGGCGGGCCGACCTGAGTGCTACGCACGACGGCCTCGCGCACACCAACTGCGGCGAGCAGAACCACAGCGGCAGCCACGAGCGTGTCTGAGCCTTGCATGCGGCAGCCGTGTGCCCATCACCAATTCGAGGTCCGCTTGAAATCCGCCGCGCGCCGGTAGCGTTGACCAGGCTCTTTCGCCAGCGCTTTGTTGACAACCGTCTGCAGACCCTTAGGCACGTTTTGCGACGGGCGTCCAGCGGTTCTGGATCGAGGTGCAGAATCTTGTACGCGACGGCTTCATCGTGCTCCGCCTCGAACGGAACCTTGCCCGTCAGCATTTCGTGCAGTACGACGCCGGAGCGAGAAAATATCCGGAACGCTCATCGACATCGCTGTACCCAAGTTGTTCGGGCGACATGTAGTGCAGGGTGCCGGGTGGCGCCCTTTCGAGTCAGCCGCTGGTGCTGTCCACGAGCCGGGCAAGACCGAAGTCAGGATCTTCACCGTCCCATCCCTGGTGATCATGATGTTTGAGGTTTGATGTCACGATGAATGACACCTTTACTGTGAGCGTTCGCGAGACCATCTGCCGCTGCATGCGCGATGCGAAGCCCCGGGCACGTCGAGCGGGCCGTTGACAAGCTGATTCCGCAGGGTCTCACCCTGGTAGTACGACATGCAAAAAGAAAGGGCGTCCATCGGGTGCGTGGTGTAGAGCGTGCACGTGCAGATGTTAGGATGGTCAGAGCGGCCAAGGCCCTGGCCTCGTGTTCGAGGCGTTTTCTGGCGACTTCGTCCCGAGCGAATTCGGGAGGGAGGAATTTGAGGCTGACGGCGCTGCGGAGTTCGTGTCCTCCGCCCTGTAAACCACCCCCCATTCCGCCTCTTCCGAGCTCCCTCGATGATTGTGTAATGTGCGATTCGCTCATAATCACAAGTTTCCTAGGGTCGGTGGGTGAACGGGGCAAGGCGGCAGTCAAAGCTCCCAAAGTTTACGCTAAAGTAAACATAGGTCAACGGCGCCGTCGCAACGGCCGTTTTTGGCGCCCAGCGTCTTTGGCGATGGATTGCTCATTATCAGCCCCTATGAATCCGAACCTGGCCCGCGTCGATGTTTTCTTGGATGGATCTGACAAACTGGACCAGCCAGGCCTCAGGCAAAGCGTTAGGCCCGTCGGACGGCGGTCGTCGAATGTGTCCGGCAAGTGCGATGGGCGAGCGTGGACCACGCTTAACCTGTAGCCAGCCAAACCTCTCCTAACGGCAAGGCGCGCCAGACCAGCCTTAGCAGAGCACACAGTCGATCAAAGCTGCGTTGAACCAGTGCGAGGGAGTTGAAGCGACTGGTGCGCCGGTTGCATAGACACAATCGCTGGCCTATTGAATTCATATAAGAGAATCGTGAGAATGAGACCTGCGTTGCCGAAAGGGCCGGTGCAAGCACCGGCTCCCTTGTTGTTCAGGCAAAGTGCCTGGTCAAACTTACTTCAGGAGAACCATTTTCTTGGTCTGCGTGAGTTGCTGGTCGAGAGTTTGTAGAAATACACACCCCACTCGACACGGCCGTACTGTTGCTACGACCATCCCAGGTGACCTCGAAGCCCCAGGCCGCGGGGTCTTCCC
>JAIGNY010002697.1:37500-45000 GCA_020152595.1 Chiridota heheva | reverse complement strand
TAAGTGGTCATCATCATCATCATCATCATCATCATCATCATCATCATCATCATCATCATCATCATCATCATCATCATCATCATCATCATCATCATCATCATCATCATCATCCAGCAAAAGCAGCAGCATCATCATCATCATCATCATCATCATCATCATCATCATCATCATCATCATCATCATCATCCAGCAGCAGCAGCAGCAGCATCATCATCATCATCATCATCATCATCATCATCATCATCATCATCATCATCAGCATCAGCATCAGCATCATCATCATCATCATCATCATCATCATCATCATCATCATCATCATCATCATCATCATCCAGCATCCAGCATCCATCATCATCATCATCATCATCATCATCATCATCATCATCATCATCAGCATCAGCATCATCATCATCATCATCATCATCATCATCATCATCATCATCATCATCATCATCATCAGCATCAGCATCATCATCATCATCATCATCATCATCATCATCATCATCATCATCATCATCATCCAGCATCCAGCATCCATCATCATCATCATCATCATCATCATCATCATCATCATCATCCAGCAGCAGCAGCAGCATCATCATCATCATCATCATCATCATCATCATCATCATCATCATCATCATCATCATCATCATCATCATCATCATCATCATCATCATCATCATCATCATCATCATCATCATCATCATCATCATCATCATCGTCCAGCAGCAGCAGCATCATCATCATCATCATCATCATCATCATCATCATCATCATCATCATCATCATCATCCAGCAGCATCATCATCATCATCATCATCATCATCATCATCATCATCATCATCATCATCATCATCATCATCATCATCATCATCCAGCATCATCATCATCATCATCATCATCATCATCATCATCATCATCATCATCATCATCATCATCATCATCATCATCAGCATCAGCATCATCATCATCATCATCATCATCATCATCATCATCATCATCATCATCATCATCATCATCATCATCATCATCATCATCATCATCATCATCATCATCAGCATCCAGCATCCATCATCATCATCATCATCATCATCATCATCATCATCATCATCATCATCATCATCATCATCATCATCATCATCATCATCATCATCATCATCATCATCATCATCATCCAGCATCATCATCATCCAGCATCATCATCATCATCATCATCATCATCATCATCATCATCATCATCATCATCATCATCATCATCATCATCATCATCATCATCATCATCATCATCATCATCCAGCATCATCATCATCATCATCATCATCATCATCATCATCATCATCATCATCATCATCATCATCATCATCATCATCATCAGCATCAGCATCAGCATCATCATCATCATCATCATCATCATCATCATCATCATCATCATCATCATCATCATCATCCAGCATCCAGCATCCATCATCATCATCATCATCATCATCATCATCATCATCATCATCATCATCATCATCATTATTAGCCAAATTAGACTATGAATACAACAAAACAAAATTAAAATGCCCCATGTTATCAAGTGGTAAGCTATAAGTGGTCATCATCATCATCATCATCATCATCATCATCATCATCATCATCATCATCATTATTAGCCAAATTAGACTATGAATACAACAAAACAAAATTAAAATGCCCCATGTTATCAAGTGGTAAGCTATAAGTGGTCATCATCATCATCATCATCATCATCATCATCATCATCATCATCATCATCATCATCATCATCATCATCATCATCATCCAGCATCATCATCATCATCATCATCATCATCATCATCATCATCATCATCATCATCATCATCATCATCATCATCATCATCATCATCATCATCATCATCATCATCATCATCATCATCATCATCATCATCATCATCATCATCATCATCATCATCATCATCAGCATCATCATCATCATCATCATCATCATCATCATCATCATCATCATCATCATCATCATCATCATCAGCATCATCATCATCATCATCATCATCATCATCATCATCATCATCATCATCATCATCATCATCATCATCATCATCATCATCATCATCATCATCATCATCATCATCATCATCATCATCATCATCATCATCATCATCATCATCATCATCATCATCCATCAGCAGCCATCATCATCATCATCATCATCATCATCATCATCATCATCATCATCATCATCAGCATCATCATCATCAGCATCATCATCATCATCATCATCATCATCATCATCATCATCATCATCATCATCATCATCATCATCATCATCATCATCATCATCATCATCATCAGCATCAGCATCATCATCATCAGCATCATTATCATCACCATCATCATCATCATCATCATCATCATCATCATCATCATCATCATCATCATCATCATCATCATCATCATCATCATCATCATCATCATCATCATCATCATCATCCTCATCATCATCATCATCATCATCATCATCATCATCATCATCATCATCATCATCATCATCATCCATCATCATCATCATCATCATCATCACATCATCATCATCATCATCATCATCATCATCATCATCATCATCATCATCATCATCATCATCATCATCATCATCATCATCATCATCATCATCATCATCATCATCATCATCATCATTCATTATTAGCCAAATTAGACTATGAATACAACAAAACAAAATTAAAATGCCCCATGTTATCAAGTGGTAAACTATAAGTGGTAAGGAATAGGTTTTAAAAATACAGTTTTGAGCGATTTGCGTCCTCCAGGATGTTCAAATTTCATGTGCTTCAGAATCACTCGATATATCAGTGCCGTGTGCACAAAAATTCAATTCACCATGTTTTCGAGTATAAGTACTTGTTGCGCGAATTCTGTGCGCACATGAAACTCAATTATGCACTATAATTTGTGTGTTAATACCGATCATGCACGCAAAACTTTTATAGCTTTCCAAAATTGTAAATCAGTCTATTTAATAGTCAACTTTGATAAGGCCATCAAGCGGTGAGGGTGCTTCAGAGTGAAATGTCCATTGATGTAGAGAAGGTTTTAGCATGACAGCGATAGGGAAAAGAAAGTGAAATGTCCGTTGGTGTATGACAGCAATAGGGAAAAGAGAGTGAAATGTCCGTTGATGTAATATGAAATATTAGCATGGCAGCATTAAAGAAAAGAGAGTGAAATGTCCATTCATGTAGGGGTAAAATATTAGCTTAACAGCAATAAGGAAAAGAGAGTGAAATGTCCATTCATGCAAGGGTGAAATATTAGCATGACAGCAATAGGGAAAAGAGAGTGAAATGTCCATTCATGTAGGGGTGAAATATTAGCATGACAGCAATAGGGGAAAGAGAGGACAATTATGTATCATCAAATCACTGTCATCGCCACCACTACTACCAACCACCAACATCAATGATAAACATTTTATTCTTTATCAATTTTACGTGCCCCCACCTGATTCATCATCAATTTTATGACGCCAATTAGCCATTTGTCTAATAAGAGGATCTCAAACAAATGTCTTTTTTCCATCCAAGTGCAATTGGATTATTGCACATTAAGGTCCAATGGTTTTGAAACTGAATAAAATTCATACACGCCTTGTGAAACATGAAATATTGGCGTATTTTTCGCGACTTACCGGCAGACTCCAAAAGTCTTGTGGTCATTTCTGCAGCATCAACTGCAACTGAATCCATTCTAGTAACTGCAAAATGAAAATATTTCATTGATCTAATGGGTAATGGAGTAAGATTATTTTCTTCGCCCCCTTATCACAGATGTAATCGATATATCAGTGTTGTAACTGCTCAACTGTCAATGCGATAAACGATTCTATTATCCCACACAAAGAATTAATGTCTGTTCATGAAACGTTAACGTTCTTTGGAAATGGGAAAAAAGTCAAAACATTCAATTTCCATTAATCAGTTCAAGAAACCACACGACCGATTGTCTACGTCATGGTCCCGTAGGTCCGTACTGACACGTTGTCACCTATGATAATCTCCATTGCTGTATATCCTTCCTTATCTACTGAGATGAGGTAAGAGAGGTCGGAAAGCATTGACACAAATTACGCCATGTCTTATTCCAGATATATGGATTGGTAGCTCGAATTAAATTTTGTTTTCGAAATTTGTTCAAAATGAGATAATAAGGCCTTTTTCAGCAATTTATTTCTTTGATAGCTGTTCGTCTATCATAAAGATTAGATTAAAAATTCCTTTAACACCAGTGAGTCACATGTCAACAAAGCACACTTACACCTTGATTGTTAAATTACGTTACAGAGAATTTAATTTATGACGTGTGTGTATCCGTTAAACAATGCATGTTATATATGCTGAAACACGAAAAAAACATACGTCTCTTTCTTTGTCTTCTTCGATGAGAACGGTAAAGCCCTCCAAATAAAATGGCGGAAACCATAACAAATGCTCCAAGAATCCAAAGTATAACGTGGTATGCACTGCTTCTCTCCGTTGTCTCCTGTGTTGTCAGGTTTGGGATGAAATTTCCATTCTTTTTTGTATTCCACATAGATGTCGTCAACAACTTTTCCTTTCCTAAAAACGGCAAACAATCTGTATAGCTTCAGATCAATATCGTAATACTTTTTACTACACAAATACGTTAATAACCTTGCCGAATTCTAAACAACCATCTAACATTTATTTAAAACGTGCAATTATTGTTAAGGAATATTCCAGTGAATATGATAGAGGACTATTACTTAAACAAACAAGAAAGCAAACAAAAAGTTGCTGATCTCATCACCTTAACTTAAGCGTATACAGCATGGGGAATAAGCTAACCGGGTCACTATACTGTAGGTCTGTGATAAGTTGATGGATTGCACTGCCCATGCAAGCTCGAGTACAAGCAGATATTGAGACAGGCTTGGCTATCTTTCTTTATAGGTATGTTGATGGATTGTATTACCCATGGGAGTACAAACAGACCTTTCACCTTTTGACCCCAGAGTCTACGGGGACACAAATTCATGTACCAAGGTATCATGGTACAACATAGGGTTGGAATAGGTCTTGTAATTTTTGAGTTAAAAATGGCGCAAAAATGTACAAATTAGTACATAATTACCCCCTAAAATCACATGTTTGATCTCTGACTTCTGACCCTTGACGCTAATCACTGAAATAAAATCTTATTCCTAAAACATTTATTACATTCTACTATATGACATCATTCATGTTCACGTCACACTTACCATTCCAACACTATAAGGGAAAATGGTGGAAAAGGTCAATAGCTCTGTGACATTTGATCTTTTGACATCAGGATCTACGGAACACAAATTCATGAACCAAGGTATCATGGTACAATATAAGGTTGGAATAGGTCTTGTACTTTTTGAGTTTAAAATGACGCAAAAATGTACAAATTAGTACATAATTGCCACTATAATCACATAATTGACCTTTGAACTCTGACCCTACTCACTGAAATAAATGCTGAAATTTTTCACATTTGTCGTACCCTACTGTATGACACCATCCATGCTCACGTGACACGTACCATTCCATATCTATAAGGGAAATGGGAAAAAGGTCAATAGCGCTGTGACCTTTGACCTTTTGACCCCGGAGTCTATGCGGGACACAAATGCATGTACCAGGGTGGCATGGCACAACATAGGGCTGGTATAGGTTTTGTACTTTTTGAGTTTAAGAATCCGCAAAAAAATCATAAATACACTTATTTGACCTTTGTCCCATGATCTTTGACGTTTTGACTTTCAATCATTTTAAAGTTTTGTTAGAATGTTAAACTCCACCCACTTTTGCAATTTGTAAAGATACCAAGTAATTTCTTGAAAAGATACAGCCATCACCGAAAACTTGTCCCATTTAACCTGTGACCTTTGTACCCTAAACTTTAAAGACAAACGTTCCCGGCCAGCGGTAGCCGTCCACCAATTTTGCTTTATGTGTGTATTATATTTTGTTATAAACGATACAAAATTAATTGTTGCATACACATTTATGCACACACACCAAACACACGGACAGACGCAAACAATCACCAAATTTTGTCCCGTTTTAAATAGTTATGACCCTAACCCCTAATATGAGGTCATCATATGAGACCCCCTGGTGGGTCCCACCAGTCCCTAAACTTCAAGGGGGTTGGTCATGTAGTGTATGAGGTACAGGCAGTTATTTGCCTATACAGCAAAGTGACTACAATATCTCATATCCATATATATATGTATATGTGGGTGATGAGATAATGATTGTACAAACCATGTTGATATGTTATTCTGATTTGGAATTTCGGAGTTATCACATTTCTAAGAATTCACTAGTGAGTTGAAAAATGACCTCACAGTGTACAGTATGGCGTCATACTTGCAGATCCAAACACTTTTATGTATTTCTTTACTACTTATTTGTCTCTTTCCAACATACTGGAAATATTTTTTGTTTAGTTATTGAGATGGAGTATAACATACACTTTACAAGAAAAGACTTTACCCATCCGCTCATGTACCAAGGTACACTCTTAAATACAAATTTTTTGTTATTTTGTATTCCAACGCTAGTCACTTTGGCACTAGTGAAATCTTTGAAATGCAGTAACTCCTAAAAGGAATAAGATATTAATAATTTAACAATTTTTTTCTTCAAAACTATTCATGGGTATATTCCTTTCAGGATTTCTGACTTACAATGACATGGCTGGCTTTTCAGTTTAAAAACTGGACGGTAATGTATGCATTTTGTATAGGTGTAAGGTAAATCTTAGATTTAGAGATAAGGTGCAGTGGCTCAGTGGTTAAGGAGTCGTGCTGTGCTCATGTGCGAGAGGTACCGGGTTTGATTTCCATCACGAGCGCTGAATTGTTCAGCAACAAACTTTACTCTGTACTTGCTGCAGTGCAATGCTGTTAAATGACTACCAGGGGGTCTCGTCCAGGGGGAGTCATGTGCTCTCATGCGCTTGCGCATTGGAAACCGGGTATAAGCATCGGACCTATGAGCCTAATGGCCCGGATGGATTTAACTTTAACAGTTAGTCCGGTAGATATAAGCGAAAAAAAAGAAGATAGAATTGTACCCTTTATGATACAAGTATGAAATGTGGCACACATGATGGTTAGGTCTTATAAAACAGTTGCGGCAATCGGACCATCACAGATTTGTCCCTAAAATGGCTGCCATTTTTCAAACTAGCCACCGTGATGGACTGATTTACTTTAATATGGTGGAGAAATTTTCATGATACAATGATGAAACTTGGCACACACTATAAAACTATCCTTAAAAACTCTATTATCTATAGGGCCATCGCAGATATATCCATAAATGAAATTGGCGGCTATCTTCAAAAAAACAGCCGCCACCCGGAACTGGTTGCCTATATTTGGTAGACAATTTTCATGATACAAGCAGGCTCTTTGATACAAGCATG
>JAIGNY010002697.1:0-32500 GCA_020152595.1 Chiridota heheva | reverse complement strand
AAGGTTCTCCTGGACTGGTTCTAATCATGATTTACATTTTGCTGTTCTATAGATCACTGATAGTCAGAGGCAGCGGAAGATGTTTGAATCAGGAAGGGGGCGCATAATTTAAGTGGCACTTTCCAACTGTCGTGATCTTTACAATGAAGGTTTCTCCCTGACTGGTTCTAATCCAGATTTATATTTTGCTGTTTTATAGATTAGTTTGATGTTCAGATGAACATCAGCATGTAAATCAACTCTTTAATAGTACACAAGTATACAAAGTTCGACATCAAATCAAATCAGCCCACAATAATTGAAAATAATCGGAAATTTCCTTCATTTTGGGGAGATTTCAATCATTTTTTAAAACTAAAATTTGAAATAATTCTATGAAATTTTCAAGTTAACTAATACAACTAATAGATTGATTGGAGTATACACACAGATCTGATTTTGTGTTACAAGTCCTCGTTGGTATAAAATATATCTTAAATAGTAAGAAGCCACTATACAGACCCCGACCAATCAGAAGCCAGAATTTCTATCACGTGATAGCTCATTTGCATATAATTAATGCTAGCTTCTGATTGGTCGGGATCTGTATAGTGGCCTCTGAGATTTTCCAGGTCATCGGATTGCCGTCACAGGATATTCTCGACAACGGAGCTTTTGATTCGACGGGGTTTGTATAGTGACCCCTGGGATTTTTTATCTGTGTCATCGGATTGCGTCATTTTAGAGGGAGGGTTTGCAGGTCATCTGGGTCATCGGATTACCATCACAGGATATTCTCGACGACGGAGCTTCTGATTGGTCTTGGTCTGTATAGTGACCCCTGAGATTTTTTCCTCTGGGTCATCGGATTGCCATCACAGGATAGTCTTGACTGTTCCATAGAGTCCTTTTAACGAGGTGCATAGCTTTTCCTGCCTGGGTGTGACAGGTGATTGTAGGGTAAAAGTACCTGCCCCTACCGTAGGAGGCAAGCCATGGTAGCTCTTTACCTCCTTCCGCCCTCATTGGGGTTTCATCTAAGACTGAGTTGCTAATGTTGTCATCAAGCAGTTGGTGGTGAGGTCTAGTTGAATCACCCGTTTGTCGTAGACGAGTTTGTCGGTCCCATGTAAGGGGATTTGTGGGTATGAAGGTTTTAATACCCGTACGGGGTTGTTGTGAGATCGTGGCGTTTACGGGGGAATGACAGGACAGAAGTGAACTTTAACGCGAAAAAAGGGGTCTACGGGGGCTTAATCGTGGGAATAACAGGACAAAACTACGTTTTTAACGGGCAAAAAGGCATCTACGGGGCAATGCGTATCCTGCGTTGGTTGGGACAGGTACTTTTACCCTACAATCACCTACCACACCTAGTCAGGAAAAGCTATACACCTCGCTAAAAGGACTCTATGGAACAGTCAAGACTATCCTGTGATGGTAACCCGATGACCCAGAGGAAAAAATCTCAGGGGTAACTATACAGATCCCGACTAATCAGAAGTCAGCATTAAGAATATGCAAATGAGCTATACACCTCGCTAAAAGACTTTATGGAACAGTCAAGACTATCCTGTGATGGCATTTCGATGACCCAGATGAAAAAATCTCAGGGGCCACTATACAGCCGCTCACCAATCAGAAGCGGAAAAATCTAAGAGGCCACTATACAACCGCTCACCAATCAGAAGCCAGCATTTACCAATCAGAAGCTCCGTCGTCGAGAATATCCTGTGACGACAATCCAATGACCTGGAAAATCTCAGGGACCACTATACAGACCCCGACCAATCAGAAACTAGCATTAAGTATATGCAAATGCCTATCACGTGATAGAAATGCTGGCTTCTGTTTGGTCGAGGTCTGTATAGTGGCCTCTTACTACTATCTTATCATTGCAAAAAGGTAAATACCCAACATGGAATACCTAACGATTTGATATATGCGAGGTACACAGTAAGAGATTTGTTTTATTGGTAATGTCGCACATACTCTTGTAAGTGAACGTCCTCGTAAGAAAGTGCGGTGTCGTGGTGCTCGGAGTGTATAGACATAGCCTGCAAGTATGGGTATTTTTGTATATGTGTGCATGTACGACATTTTGTGTCGCGTTTCCTGAGAAAAGTGTTTCAAGTTAAAATTAGGTGGGATGGTGTTGGGTGATGTGAACTTACGTTTCCAAAACATAATGCGACATGTAACTTAAAGGTCAAATGTCAAATAATTGATTTAAATGGTAAATTATGGGATTTGGTTGTTAATTTGGTTGCTGAATGATGTAAAGTTGTGTCTCGCAAAAGATGTGACATGTCGCTAAAAGTCAAAGGTCAGAAATCAAATGATAATCTTAAATCAGGTGCTGCATTTCGTTCGTAAAACGTACAATTTGCTATGATTGTATTGATCCTTGGTGGGGGCTGGTAGAGTTTGTATCTTGGTGGGTTGGCGAAGGGTGATGCAGGATTATGCCCTGCACATAATGAGATCTATCACATAAAAGTCAAAGGTCAGATGTCAAATAAATGATTAAATATAGTAAATTTTGTGTCGCGCTTCTTGGGAAAATCTGTAAGTGATATTGATATAGTACTTTGTGGGTTGGTGGAATGGGTTGTAGGTTGTGTCCCGTGCAAAATGGGTTTTCACTTAAAGGTCAAAGGTCAGAGGTCAAATAATTGATTTAAAATGATACATTTTTAAAAGTGCAATTGGGTTGAAAAAGGATGTTGTAAAGTTGTGTCTCGCAAAATATGTAACATTTCGCTTAAAGAGGTCAAATAAGAAGATAAAAGAGATTGTTAATGTTTTGTTTGGTTTGTTGTTACAAAAATCAAATCTAGCCTCCCAATATCAAATATCTTCCTACGACGCTGCTTAATTGTGTATACTTTCATAACATGGATTTACTTAAATGCGTATTGCAAATGCTAATTCTCCGCGATGTTCCATTAACATGTGATGCTGGTACACATCCTACAATATGGATACATTTTATATGTTTGTGTTTGATTATTAACTTAACTTGAAATTGAGTACAGAGAAACTGAACAATTTTCATCCCAGTAAGGTATGAAGTACGTTTATATAATTTTCAAAAATTGGGGAAATAATAAGAAACATCGTATGGATTATTAAACCCAGAAATCTTTTGTTTTCTTTTTTGCATTTTCATTTATCAAAAAAGTCAAATGTTAATTTTGTATTGATTATCAACTCTTATACATGTATTCGATTACTTACCAAACAGCATTAAGAAAAGTAAAGCTCCTAAGCATGTAGTATTCATGGGTGAAGTGCAGATCTTTCCCATTTTTTTTATTTTGAATCCCAATCAGCTCTCACAACTTCCGCAAGCTTTGATCTCCTGAAAATAAAATGCAATTACGCATAAAATATGTTCTTTAAAAATATATACTGTAAAGAAATGTTTTCAATTGCATATCACAAAACATATCAGTATATATAAAAGCTATCAAAATCAAGAGAAAACTACTTTTTAATTTGGAAGAATTAAGTCTTACTTTTTTGCTGTTTGTAATGACGGCGTATTCCATACCACAGCAATCTACTTAAACTAAATGATTAAATGCTACAGACAGACAGAGCACAACTAAGCTTTTGGCAGTGTCAGACGAGAGTGATAGCAAATGATGTCGGGTCAGCATTGGCAAATGATTGCCGTTCACGTTGGGCCTACGTAATTGGGAAAATGTAGGGTGCTCGTTGAGCAACGTTGCCCATCCTTTTGGGCACAGTACGTTGGACCAACATTGGTACAACATTAGCATGCCAACCCAACATGGCACCAACATATGCAAACCTTTGACCCATGTTGGGCCAACGGTGTGTGCTATCTGGGCAATTAATGTGTTAGCCACCACAAATAGATTTATTATTTAAATTAGCTAGTTAAACATTAAAGTGTTTTGTACGAAAGGGAAGACAGGTTGGCTCAACATCTGTTATGTCATTTAGGGAATTTTGGGGAGTTAGAAAATATTTACAGATATTAAAAGTTGTAGGTGGCAGTGGTTATAGGACACGTCCTATGAATGCCCAAGCTGTTTTTCCAAGAGTGGCTCTACCAAGTGTGACATCACACTGTACACTTAACTTAATGCAATAAAATACGAAACATCCTTCTTAGCTCACTTAAAGTAATTTCATTACATAACATTTTCCACAAAATGCTAAACATTGTGTCAATTATGATACCCGTTATAATAGATTCTTGAAAAGCGATCATACAAATGATAGATGTGATTCAAATTTGGTCAGGGCCTAAAATCGACGCGATTCATAAAGTTCTCTTCGACTATTGAAGGAGAAATATGTGCAGATTGTTTCAAATAGTTAAGATAAATATCATATAATGCGGATGGATGAAAACCATGTAGGCCTATCATTTATAAATACTCAAAAAGATATTAAGTTTTATGTTCGCACATTTGTTTCCAACTTACCGCGGAAATTGTCTCTTCCTTTGTATAAAAATCAAGCTTGAACATATATTTCCCTGATCTCTAACGATTCGTTTTACCCGTAATTATATCTAAAAGTGAATTATAATATCAACGTATCGATGATAAATATACAACATAAATGAACGTTTCTGATTGTTCAAAGCATTTACACATATACTGTTAACTGCCAGGGAAGAAACTTCACAAGTAGTATGTAATCTGCAAAGCAATATTCTGTTTGGACAATATTCCCTCCATAAATTCTATCATTTTTTTATTGAAGTTGTAATGTTGAAACCTTTCAACATTACAACAATCAGTCTCGATAAAATTTAAAGCAAAGAAACTTGTTTCATTCAAATTCATTTAGCTTTTGATAAATATCAACAAATCATAAGTCGTTTAGATTTGCAAAAAATCGACTATTTGTGGCGTTCGATTTGTGGCGTTCGATTGAAGATCTGCATTTGGCAATTATAAACGACTTTGTGCAGATTTGTCGTTCGATTGAAGATCTGCAACAATGCATGCAAAATGACTAATATAATAGAATGATAAAATACGACACATAATGTATTTATATTTAACCAGCTAAAGTATGTGCCATGCATAATCTTAAATTGTAGGCTCTGTGGTGGCAATAAGCAAGACACATATTGTTTTAAACGCTAAAAATAAAGGCAAAAAATGCAACAAATCGCGGTCTACTAACAGCGACAATGAACAGATGGTACGTACCGTAAAAAATAGATAAACGTAGCTTATCGAGCATGAACAAGAGTTAAAAGGCCATCTATCGTGATTTAAATGTGGCGGCGTACATTTTATTCCAAAAAAGGGTCTGATTGGCATGTCACTCTAAGTGCACGTTGTACCATTGTGTTTCGACCAATCAAAACACACGAATTGAAATATATTTACCTCCACGTTACAGATGATAACTGACCTTGAAAATACGCCATAAAGCAAGTAAAATATTCAAAAATTGTAAAAGTGATAAAACTGGATGAACCAGTCACACGCAAAACTATTCAATTTTAGACGGCCGCCATATTGAATACTTGTTTACTTACTGGAACTCGAGTACATGTGTTTGCAGTTCATAGGTTGCAAAAACACTTGTAAAACAAAAAACTTTGGGCTGCTTATCTGATGCTTGAACATCCAAAGCAAAACCATCTTGCAGATACATGTATGGGATTACAGTACAAATGTTTATTGCATCAGGGCAATTACTACATTGTTTTGGACTTTGGTAAAAGACATGATAATTCAACCAAAAAGTATGTATGTTTTGGTTCCGATACTATCAGTATCAGGAACCCATGCAGTCGTCTGCACAGTGTATGTATGTCTGGTTGTGTGTGTGTGTTGTGTGTGTGTTGTGTCTGTGTCTGCAACACTTTGCTTGTAAACACGATATCTCATGAACAGTATATCTATGCCATGTCATATTTGGCACATAGATGCATCATTGACCTAAAGATGGTCCCTGTTGTTTTTAGTATCGATATCTTGCATATTAATGAGTGGGCGGGGGAAAATGTAAAAATCTTGAAATGCTCATATTTTGATAACCAAATATAAGTTTTGCATTTTCCTTGGCATAAATGAGGTGTTACAGTTGGTGTAGATGTCCATCTTATAAAATGTTCAAAATCACTGATATGAGTTGTGACCGGGGGCATATTGAGGTTTAACTGAAAACAGCTTGTAAACACGGTATCTCGTGAACCATTCATCAGTGGCATGTAAAACTTGGCACATTGATTAATCATGCCTCAAAGATGGTCCCTATTGTTTTGGTGTTGATATCACATACATTCATTAGTGGGTGGGGCTTAGTGCAAAAATCTTGAACTTTTCAAATCTTTACAAAAGCATGCCAGTTTTGCTTCTTATGTGGCATGGTTGAAAATGTCATATTTACTTAATTTAATTAATTTTGAAATTAAAAATAAATATCTTGACTCCACCCACAACCTGTAAATTTCTATTCAATTAATATCCTTTGTGCTGTTGTAAATTACTACCCGTTCATAAAGTTGTATCGATTATTGTCTGTAATAGCATTATTGTTCTCCCATGACAAAGACTAGATGTTTAATATACGGTGGCGAAATTGCCACCTTTGAATTGCATTTAAAGTGCATTCCTTCTCAGTGCTGAAACAATTGCAACAGTTGCAAAGGATGTTTCACGTGTTGGTCATCATTAACGACTTTGTGTAATTATCTAACCGCTTAAAAGAAACAAATATTTTGGTCTAGTGGACTTATCATAACATTGCCAAGTTAGATGTTCCTGGTTTATTTCCCGGGGTCCTAATCCATCAGTTATTTACAGATGGATTATCTCTATATAACCTTAACTGTTGAAGACTGGATGTAAAATACCCAATTCATCTATCTACATTTTAAAAACTTAAATGCAAAACCTTGTCAGTTTTAAACACAGATATCTATAATGTATTCGCACCTACCAATCGAAGATTCATTCCCACAACAAAGGGGACTCGAACAAATTGACATCAAAGAGCCATTCGCACAACCGGGGCTCAGTGTTGTTAGTGCTTTCAAACACGACCTCTAATTTTAATTTATAATGTGAACTCACCACTCGATCGTAGTCTTCAAATAGTCATTTCCCCTACGATCGTCATCTACCCTACGATCACCTGTATCAACTAGACACAATTGACTCATTTGACTTTAAATCCCCCCCACACACACACATCTTAGAATTTACCCCCCCCCCCCCACACACACACATCTTAGAATTTACCCCCACCCCCTCCTTCCCCGCTTGGAATTAAGCCCACTATAGCTTGGAATTAAGCCCTCATAAAGCTTGGTCCCCATTAATCCCCTCACAGCTTAGATTTTGCCACACAGCTTGGAACTTGAAGCCCCCTCCCCCACACACACACACATTTGAAATTAAACCCACACAGCTTGGATTTTAGCCCATACCCACAGCTTGGAATTAAGCCCCACACAGCTTGGAATTTTAAGCCCACACAACTTGGAATTAAGCACATACACAACTTGAAATTATAAGCCGATCACGCAAGTTGGTATTAAGTCCCCGCACCGAGCTTGGAAATTAAGCCCACGCATCGAGCTTGGAATAAATCCTCCGCACCGAGCTTGGAATTAAACCCCCGCACAAAGCTTGGAAATGAGATTTCTTATATAAATGATCCCTGTTTGAATTATTCTGTTGGTTCAAGTATTACAATTGATTGAAGAAACACAAAATAAATTAACTTTCAAAAAATGACACTGGATGTTAAGATGAAATTAAACTAACAAACACTAAATGTAACAAGTAAGAGTAAAGACAAGTAAATGAGTTTTCAACACCTTCAACATTATCATGCAAAAATGTCTTTGCTTGAGGTCGCTTGACACAAACAAGACTGAAGTAAGCCTATATGCCTAACTTACAGTAAGACCACAACATGCATGTACCTGACAGGTGTGCCTTGCATGCCTTGGTTGAGAAATACAGTTAAAAATCTGTCTAAAACCAGAAAACTGAGATGTTGCAGGCTGAACGATGGCATACCTATATGATAGTATGGTTATTAGGAATCTAAAGGAATAAAATCAAGCTGATGAAAAAGGCTTAATTTTAAATTATGTTACTTAGAAATATTAGGCCCCATCTGTCAACGATTTCAAAGATGAGCTACGGCAACATTAACATCCAAATATGTAGGCCTACTGGTACACTATATCTGACTATATGGTGTCGAAATCTCAACTTCAATCTGTCTCAGCCTACAATCTTGGACAGAATCAGTTGTTGCATTCTTAAGCCCCGCCTACCCTGTATCCTGGAGTTAAAGAGGATCATCCCGAGACACTTTCGTTTCAACCAAAGTTGAAATGGAGTAGACGGGTAAAAGTGCAAAAATAATTTTGCCCAATATTGTAAGTCCTGCTCTTAAAGGAAAGGTATCGTTCCATAAATAAATTCAGAAGTGAACGCCACCGTGCTGGTAACGTCACTTCCGGTTTTCAATTTTCCCTATTGATCGCGAGAAATCTGCGATGTTATTGATCACACATCTACCGGATCGAACATAGTGACCTACATTTTTGATAAAATCACAGATTTCTCGCCATCAATAAGGAAAATTTAAAACCGGAAGTAACGTTACCAGTACGGCGGCATTCTCTTCTGATTTTTTTATGGAACGGTACCTTTCCTTTAAACAACGTCAAGTAAGCCTTCTTTTACTACTCTATCGTGACAAAATCCTCAGTCAAACATCGTATTAAACACACTAAATGCAGGCTCAATATATGGTTACGGACATGATAAAGACAACTTAATAAGCTTTAGTGTTTTAAGCAATCAATTTCTCGTAATTTCGGTCCCTGCTTTAAAATAGTATTTTGTTAAAATTAGAATCGGAACAAAAAATGAATTCAAACGTACATCGTAATTCAAGGCCTTTTCTACTAAAATATGTCAATAATTTGAACAATTGGACGATGCAACCACAAAATACACAAAACTTCGTAAACCAATTTTGATTACAATGTTACCATCTTTGATATTATGGAGATTTTTTCTCCTTGTTGAAAGGAATCTATCTGAATAAACAATCTGAACCTGAAATTCATTTTGTTTTATCACAATGATTAAAACAATTTTAAAAACAACTCATATTGGACAAATAAAAGGAGCCTTTGATCAAGTCTGGCATAATGGACTTGGTGCAAAGATGAAATCCAAAGGAGTGTTTGGCAAGCTGCTTTCCTGGCTTCAAAGCTGTCTTCAAGGAAGAACCATGAAGGTTGTTCTCTCTGGTCAGGCATCCATTCCTCCTTTTATCAATGCTTCGGTTCCACATGGTTCTATCCTGGGCCCATTTTTGTTTTCAGTTTTGATTAACGATCTGGTTGAAGTGTGTGATAATGAGGTATACCTGTATGCTGATGATTCCACCCTTTTTGCACCAATTCCACCAGGTGAGGATGACTTAGCATCTTCCAGCTTGAACATGAATCATGAGAGAATGAAAGCATGGGCGGACAAATGGAAAGTAACCTTTGAACCTTCAAAGTGTAAGGTGTAATTTCTAGGAAGAGGGAATCTGCCAAGCCTGTTTGTACTTTGGAAACTGCAAGCTAAACATCAAGAAAGAGCTTGACATTCTTGGTTTTACAATAGACAGCAAGCTCTCATCTGCTCATGGTCAAAACACTTTTCCAAAATTGCAAATAAACCTGGTCAAAGGCTCGGAGCGCTGCGAGAAGTTGCTAATAAACTTATTACTGTAGGCAGAGCTACTGTCTACAAAGCTCAGATTCGATGTTTCATGGAATACGCATGCTTAGCTCGGATGAATGCATCCCCTACAACCCTAGGCCTTTTCAACACCATCTAAAGGAAGGGCACTGAAAATTATACACTTTATAAAGGCGTACCACAAGGTCAAGTACTTCTGCACCTGATCATGCTCTCCTTGCCTGCTGCCAGGACAAACTCTTTAGACATAACTTTCCTCCACACTGCCACCAGAATTTGGAATACGCTTCCAGTTGATGCTGTTCATAATATAAGTGATATCCAAGCTATTAAAGGATAATTCAGTGGTCAAGCAAATATACCTTATATGAACAAGGACTTCAAAAGAAACAAAGTAGTGATAAAACCATTCAAAAATCTTATTCCGTTAAAGAGATATCAAAGTTTAAAGTTTGGTATCATTTGTGTAGAAAACGACTGAAGTCAGACTAGCTGTGATGGCATAGCTTCAGATTCATCAAAGTCGTTATGTATTCTATCATATTTTGTCCTGCGATTTTGTGCCTTAAAAACCATGAGATATGTCAGAAAAGTAGTAAAACTGAGTCTAGGAAGGGTATTTATAATGTACCACCTGAAGAAAGTTCAAGGAAAAACAATTTAAATAGTAAAAAAATCAAATAAACTTTGTTTAAAATACATTAGAAAATTGTTAAGAATGTGAGGATGAGGACACCAACTTTCCATGGTAGACTTACTACACCAGTCATTCCTACACAGATAAGACAGAGTTTTAAACTTTAATTCTGAACGGAATAAGATATTTGAATGCTTTTTTTACCATTTTGTTTCTTTTGAAGTCCTTTTTCAAATAAGATGGACATGCTTGACCACTAAACTTATCCCTTAAGATCCGTGTCCATCATTAAATCTGTCTGTGAGATGATCGAGGGTTAAATTCCCTTGTTTTTAGCTTTCTGTTTTTGCTACAAAAAAATTCATTTTGTTTGTGGTCTTGTTTACATGTTTGTATTTCTCTGAACCGCAGTGAACCTTATGATTGACCCATCGGAGCTACTTAGTTATCTTCTGGTGTGGGTATTGTTCACACTTGCACTTTATATAGAAAACATATATAAGAAATATAATCTGAAATTGATTTGATTTGATCCTAATCTAAAAATAATAATTTAAGAAAGCCAAGTGATATGAGACACTCGCCCATTCAAACTAACGTGTATATGAAACGGTGTACACGATGCTCTTTTCAACAACTGGCAATGTTATTCAAATGATCAGATTAATGTTGCTAACATAAAAAATATATTTCTTTAACAACCAGTGACTTTAATTGAAATAGTACTTACTTTTCCTGAACACTTTCCTGTGGTACTATAAATATTACTCCAATTATGTATCAAATCTTCGTCAGGGTGATTTTGTATGCTATATCATTATATCATTATTGCAACATCCTCGCCTGCATGGTGGGAGTCGCAAAATGTGAAAATGAACGGCATATATCCTCGATGTATGACTAAATGATACATGTATGCTTCGGTACAAAGTCTTTTCATAAATTTCAATGTAAATATCACATAAAAACGTCGCGTACGCTTACATCTACTGTTATTGCTGATTATCACTATTGACATTTTATGACTGATTAACAGTGTTTGAAAAGTACCATGTCTCATCATATGACCGTTTTTGACGTAACAAAGATTACCCTCTTTTGGGTTTCGCCTTCTTAAATTTCGACCCTTGTCATTTTCTTCCTGAAAATGTTCTCGTGCAAGACTCCCTGGTCTTAGACGAATCATATGACAGGATTGTTGCCATTTCTCATATTATACAGACCCCTAGCTTTGCTGTTTTACAGGGCGTCCCACCCTGCCCCTCCGTGGGCCCGCCCTTCCCCCTAAAGATCCGCTCTGCCCCTGGGATCCGCCCTGCCCCTCATGAAAAAAGTAGGTTTATAAAACTTAATAATCTTATTTAAGCTCATAAATGAAATACCTTACATGGATACAGAACACAGAATGATAGCATAGTAAGCATTTGTCCTGTTTGGTTCATGAACGGTCCTTATCAATCAGAATAGTTTCATTCTGAGGTATGATTGTAATCCCAGAGCTTCTTAAGCATATGATTAAGCCCCTGGACTCCATGCCGAAAAAAAGCGCAGCGCTGCGCGCACGCGTTAACTGGTTAATGTGCCCCTCAACAAGTCAAGCACCCTGCCCTTTTCGAAGCAACCTGGGGTCTGGATATATATAAGATTAAAAAGCATGTTGCCATTACTCCCATGCTGTTTTATATAAAATTAACAAGCATGTTGTCATTAGTCCCATGTTGTTATATATATGATTACCAAGCATTTTGCCATTACTCCTATGCTGTTATATATAAGATTAACAAGTATGTTGTCATTACTCCTCTGCTCTTATATCTAAGATTAACAAGTATGTTGCCATTAGTAGCATGCTGTTAAATATAAGATTAACAAGCATGTTGCCTTTACTCACACGCTGTTATAACTATAAGATTAACAAGCATGTTGTCATTACTCCCATGCTGTTATACATAAGAATAACAAGCATGTTGCCATTACTCCCATGCTGTTATATATAAGACTAACAAGTTTACTTATGTTGCCATTAGTCCCATGCTATTATATATATAAGATTAACAAGCATGTTGCCATTTCTTCTATGCTGTTATATATAAGATTCACAAGCATGTTGCCATTACTCCCATGCTGTTATATATATATATAAGATTAACAAGCAGGCTGCCGTTACTCCCATGCTGTTTTAAACAAGATTAACAATTAAGCATGCTGCCATTAGTACCATGCTATCATATACAAGATTAACAAGCAGGTTGCCACTACTCCCATGCTGTTATACACAAGATTAACAAGCATGTTGCCATTACTCCCAAGCTGTTACATATAAGATTAACAAGCATGTTGCCATTACTCCCATGCTGTTATATATAAGATTAACAAATATGTTGCCATTGCTCCCATGCTATTATATATATATAAGATTAACAAGCATGTTGCCATTTCTTCTATGCTGTTATATATAAGATTCATAAGCATGCTGCCATTACTCCCATGCTGTTATATATATAAAATTAAAAAGCATGCTGCCATTACTCCCATGCTGTTATATATATAAGATTAACAAGCATGTTGCCATTACTCCCATGCGGTTATATATAAGATTAACAAGCATGTTGCTTTACAAGCATGATGTCATTACCCCATGATGTTATATATAAGAATAAAAGTACCCATGCTGTTATATATATAAGATTAACAAGCATGTTGCATTATTCCCATGATGTTATATATAAGATTAACAAGTACCCATGTTGTCATATATACTTAACAAGCATGATGTCATTATGTTATATATAAGATTAACAAGCATGTTGCCATTTCTCCCATGCTTTATATATATAAGATTAACAAGCATGTTGCCATTACTCCTATGCTGTTATATATATAAGATTAACAAGCATGTTGCCATTACTCCCATGCTGTTATATATATATATATATATATATATATATATATTATATATATATATATATATATATATATATATATATATATATATATATATATATATATATATATATATATATATATATATATATATATATATATATATATATATATATATATATATATATATATATATATATATATATATATATATATATATATATATATATATATATATATATATATATATATATATATATATATATATATATATATATATATATATATATATATATATATATATATATATATATATATATATATATATATATATATATATATATATATATATATATATATATATATATATATATATATATATATATATATATATATATATATATATATATATATATATATATATATATATATATATATATATATATATATATATATATATATATATATATATATATATATATTAACAAGCATGTTGCCATTACCCCCATGACGTTATATATAAGATTAACAAGTATGTTGCCATTACTCCCATGCTATTATATATATAAGATTAACAAGCATGTTGCCATTTCTTCTATGCTGTTATAGATAAGATTCACAAGCATGTTGTTATTACTCCCATGCTGTTATATATCTAAGATTAACAATCATGCTGCCGTTACTCCCATGTTGTTTTAAATCAGATTAACAACTAACAAGCATGTTGCCATTAGTACCATGCTATTATACACAAGATTAACAAGCAGGTTGCCACTACTCCCATGCTATTATATAAAAGATTAACAAGCGTGTTGCCATTACTCCCAAGCTGTTGTATATAAAATTAACAAGCATGTTGCCCTTGCTCCCATGCTATTATATATATAAATTAACAAGCATGTTGACATTACTCCCATGCTGTTATATTAAGATTAACAAGCATGTTGCTATTAATCCCATGCTGTTATATATAACATTAACAAGCATGATGTCATTACCCCCATGATGTTATATATAAGATTAACAAGTACGTTGCCATTACTTCCATGCTGTTATGTATATAAGATTAACAAGCATGTTGCCATTTCTCCTATGCTTTTATATATAAGATTCACAAGCATGTTGCCATTACTCTATGCTGTTATATATATATATATAAGATTAACAAGCATGTCTCCATTACTCCATGTTGTTATATATATATATATATATATATATATATATATATATATATATATATATATATATATATATATATATATATATATATATATATATATATATATATATATATATATATATATATATATATATATATATATATATATATATAAATATATATATATATATATATATATATATATATATATATATATATATATATATATATATATATATAGATATATATATATATATATATATATATATATATATATATATATATATATATATATATATATATATATATATATATATATATATATATATATATATATATATATATTTTAACAAGCATGTTGCCATTACCCCCATGACGTTATATATAAGATTAACAAGTATGTTGCCATTACTCCCATGCTATTATATATATAAGATTAACAAGCATGTTGCCATTTCTTCTATGCTGTTATAGATAAGATTCACAAGCATGTTGTTATTACTCCCATGCTGTTATATATTTAAAATTAACAATCATGCTGCCGTTACTCCCATGCTGTTTTAAATAAGATTAACAACTAACAAGCATGTTGCCATTAGTACCATGCTATTATACATAAGATTAACAAGCAGGTTACCACTACTCCCATGCTATTATATAAAAGATTAACAAGCGTGTTTCCATTACTCCCAAGCTGTTGTATATAAGATTAACAAGCATGTTGCCATTGCTCCCATGCTATTATATATATAAGATTAACAAGCTTGTTGCCATTTCTTCTATGCTGTTATATATAAGATTCACAGGCATGTTGACATTACTCCCATGCTGTTATATATAAGATTCACAAGCATGCTGCCATTACACCCATGCTCGTATATATAGGATTAACAAGCATGTTGGCATTACTCCTATGCTGTTATATTTAGGATTAAGAAGTTTGTTGCCATAACTCCCATGCTGTTATATATACGATTAACAAGCATGTTGCCATTACTGCCAATCCATTATATATAAGTTTAACAAGTATGTTGTTATTACTTCCATGCTGTTATATATAAGATTAACAAGCATGTTACCATTACTCTTATGCTGTTATATATAAGATTAACAAGTATCTTGCCATGACGCCCATGCTGCTATATATAAAATTAGCATGTTACTGTTATTACTTCCGGTATCATTTTGTAGAAGCGACTGGAGTCAGACTAGTTGTGATGGCATAGCTTCAGATTCATCAAAGTCGTTATGTATTCTATCATATTTGTCCTGCGATTTTGTGCCTTAAAAACCATGGGATATGTCAGAAAAGTAGTAAAACTGAGTCTAGGAAGGGTATTTATAATGTACCACCTAATAAAAGTGCGAGGAAAAACAATTTAAATAGTAAAAAAATTAAATAAACTTTTTTTTAAATACATAGAAAATTGTTAAGAATGTGAGGATGAGGACACCACCTTTCCATAGTAGACTTACTACACCAGTCATTCCCACACAGATAAGACAGAGCTTTAAACTTTGATTTTTAAGGGAATAAAATATTTGAATGTTTTTTTCACCATTTTGTTTCTTTTGAAGTCTTTTTTCAAATAAGATGGACATGCTTGACCACTGAACTTATCTTTTAAGATCCGTGTCCATCGTTACATCCTGTCTGTGAGATGATCGAGGGTTAAATTTTCTTGTTTTTAGCTTTCTTTTTTTGCTATAAAAAATTCATTTTGTTTGTGGTCTTGTTTACATGTTTGTATTTCTCTGAACCGCAGTGAACCTTATGATAGACCCTTTGGAGCTACTTAGTTATCTTCTGGTGTGGGTATTGTTCACACTTGCACTTTATATAGAAAACATATCTAAGAAATATAATATGAAATTGATTTGATTTGATCCTAATCTAAAAATAATAATTTAAGAAAGCCAAGTGATATGAGACACTCGCCCATTCAAACTAACGTGTATATGAAACGGTGTTTACGGTGCTCTTTTCAACAACCTGGCATTGTTATTCAAATGACCAGATTAAAGTTGCTAACATAAAAAATATATTTTTTTAACAACCAGTGACTTTAATTGAAATAGTACTTACTTTTCCTGAACACTTTCCCGTGGTACTATAAATATTACTCCAGTTATGTAATCAAATCTTCGTCAGGGTGATTTTGTATGCTATATCATTATATCATTATTGCAACATCCTCGCCTGCATGGTGGGAGTCGCAAAATGTGAAAATGAACGGTATATATCCTCGATGTATGACTATATGGTACATGTATGCTTCGGTACAAAGTCTTTTCATAAATTCCAAATATAAATATCACATAACAACGTCGCGTACGCTAACATCTACTCTTATTGCTGATTATCACTATTGACATTTTATGATTCATTAACAGTGTTTGAAAAGTACCATGTCTCATCATATGACCGTTTTTGACGTAACAAAGATTACCCTCTTTTGGGTTTCGCCTTCTTAAGTTTTGACCCTTGTCATTTTCTTCCTGAAAATGTTCTCGTGCAAGACTCCCTGGTCTTAGACGAATCATATGATAAGAATGTTGCCATTTCTTCTATTATACAGACCCCTAGCTTTGCTGTTTTACGGGGCGTCCCACCCTGTCCTCCGTGGGCTCGCCCTTCCCCCTAAAGATCCGCTCTGCCCCTGGAATCCGCCCTGCCCCTCATGAAAAAAGTGGGGTTTTAAACTTAATAATTTTATTTAACCTCATAAATGAAATACCTTACATGGATACAGAAGACAGAATGATAGCATAGTAAGCATTTGTCCTGTTTGGTTCATGAATGGTCCTTATCAATCAGAATACTTTCATTCTGAGGTATGATTGTAATCCCAGAGCTTCTTAACCATATGATTAAGCCCCTGGACTCCATGCCGAAAAAACGCAGCGCTGCGCGCACGCGTTAATGTGCCCCTCAACAAGTCAAGCACCCTGCCCCTTTTCAAAGCAACCTGGGGTCTGGATATATATAAGATAACCAAGCATGTTGCCATTACTCCCATGCTGTTATATATACGAATAACAAGCATGTTGCCATTACTCCCATGCTGTTTTATATAAGATTAACAAGCATGTTTTTTATTACTCCCATGCTGTTATATATAAGAATAACAAGCATGTTGCCATTACTCCCATGCTGTTTTATATAAAATTAAGAAGCATGTTGCCATTACTCCCATGCTGTTATATATAAGATAACCAAGCATTTTGCCATTACTCCTACGCTGTTATATATAAGATTAACAAGTATGTTGTCATTACTGCCATGCTGTTATATATATAAGATTAACAAGCATGTCTGCCATTACTCACATGCTGTTATATATATATATATATATATATATATATATACATATACATATACATATATATATATATATATATATATATATATATATATATATATATATATATATATATATATATATATATATATACATATATATATATATATATATATATATATATATATATATATATATATATATATATATATATATACATATATATATATATATATATATATGTATATATATATATATATATATATATATATATATATATATATATATATATATATACATATATATATATATATATATATATATATATATATATATATATATATATATATATATATATATATATATATATATATATATGTATATATATATATATATATATATATATATATATATATATATATATATATATATATATATATATATATATATATATATATATATATATATATACACATACATATATATAACATTAACAAGCATGTTGCCATTACCCCCATGATGTTATATATAAGATTAAGAAGCATGTTTTCTATTACTCCCATGCTGTTATATATAAGATTAACAAGCATGTTGCCATTTCTCCCATGCTGTTATATATAAGATTAACAACCATGTTGCCTTTACTCCCATGCTGTTATATATAAGATTAACAAGCATGTTGCCAGTACTCCTATGCTGTTATATATAAGATTAACAACATGTTTTTTATTACTCCCATGCTGTTATATATAAGATTAACAATCATGACTCCCACGCTGTTATATATACGATTAACAGGCATGGAAGTTGCCATTACTGCAATGCCGTTTTATATAAGATTAACAAGTATGTTGTTACAACCCCCATGCTGTTATATAGAAGATTAACAAGTATGTTGTCATTATTCCCATGCTGTTATATATAAATGAAAAGCACTAGTCCGAAAAGTGATGGCGTATTTCTAGGGTGTCCCCAGAAACTCAAAGTGCTTTTTTAGCACACAACGGTATAGCAAATGTATGCCATGGTTATTATTAATATTCAAGTAACCTTTGCCCTCGCGTCGTCTGTGGGCTATGGAAGCATGAAGTTTATTGATTTTTTGTGGCTAATGTATAACTGAAATTTGCAAAATAAGCGCCCTCACTTTTCGGTCAAGTGCTCCTTTAACAAGCTAAGGTCAGCGCTGGGAAACAAAGAACTGCCATATAGTTACACATTTTAACATGTAATTGAATGAATTAAAGTGGCGATCTCGTCTCAAATCAAATCGTTATGACGTCAGTAAGTACGGGAGCAGTACATACACAACTCATCAAAAATTGAATAGGGCCGACGTATTATGCAATCGTTCAGAGATCTGAAGCTTAGAGAAGCGTATAGTATACATTGTGTGTATGAAGATTCGTAGACGGTACATGTAGCTGTGGTATATGTGTGGTAACACAACCCAGCTGTCCGAGTTGACCATGTTAGCGGAGCTGTACAAATTCGTCGGTAGTTTAATAGAAATTCAACCCGTAAAGACACACCAAAAGGTTAGTCAATTAAAAAAAATCAAATGAGAAAAAAAAGAGGGGAAAATAAATAGTTCAATTAATAAGTCGTTACGTTTGGCACAAAATGAAATCACCCGAAGGCTGTAGACTTATCCACTGGGCCACATGAATATGATGCGGAATATAATCTAAGGATATGATCTAGCAATTGGTTGGAAATTTGAACCAATTAAATAAAAATAGAAACTAATTGTAATTATGATATCCTTAAGCCGATGTCGCTCCTTTAACCAAGTTTTAAGTAACCTCGATCGAGTGCTTATCAATATTCATAACTCTTGATTTACAGAATAAAGAGGAAAATGACTTTGCAAAATGTGTATGTCCTTCCTGCGGAGCTGGAAGAAGCCTCGTTCATTTTAAGCTTTGAATGACATTGTTCTCATTGACTATCTATTCATGACTCTTGAAAAACACATGATGTGATAGTAAACTGGTAAACCTTTTTTGTTGTTTCTAAATTAACCAAAATAACATAACAGCAGCTTCTTACATATCATAACAAATAGCAAAAAGATTCATCAAAATTCCCCTCTTTTAGTTTTAGTTAGTTTTTTATTAGAGTTGGCTCATTTAAAACAGTGAAAAACACCACACTGATACCCAATTATTTACTCTATGATTTGTAAAGTACACTCCAAGCAATTGATTTCTAGTGAACTTGATTTCGCAAATCATGTTTCAGACCCAAACAACCTGTTCACATTGATAAGACGGCCGACAAGAGTAAGTCTTATTCCGTTGATAACAAAGTCTCAGAAACGGGTATATAAACGTTTGATTATTTAAAATTTAAGAGGACAATTCAAGTTTCTTGTGCGTTTATATGATAAGGACTTAAAGAAACCACTTTGAAGAACAATATACGTTATTCATTTTAATCCGTTTGGGAGTTCGCCCATTTCAGCTTCAAGACATCGTTAAGGTGTTGAAAAGTGACTAGTGCAGTATGCAAAGTACTAGTGCAGTATCTAGTGTGATGCATTCAGTGTGATGTATCCAGTGCAATATATCCAGTGGGATATAGCCTATGCAGTGTGATGCATCCAGTGTGATATATCCAGTGTGATGTATCCAGTGTGATGCATCCAGTGTAATGTATCCAGTGTCATGTATCCAGTGTGATTAATCCATTGTGATGTATCCAGTGTCATGTATCCAGTTTGATTTATCCATTGCGATGTATACAGTGTAATGTATTCAGTGTAATGTAACCAGTGTGATGTATCCAATGTAATGTATCCAGTGTGATGTATCCACTGATGGGTATCCCGTGTGATGTATCAAGTACAATATATCCAGTGTGATGAATCCAGTGTGATGTATCCAGTGTAATGTATCCAGTGTAATGTATCCAGTGTGATGTATCCAGTGTAATGTATCCAGTGTGATGTATCCAGTGTGATGCATCCAGTGTGATGTATCCAGTGCAATATATCCAGTGAGATGTATTCAGTGTAATGTACCAAGTGTAATGTGTCCAGTGTGATGAATCCAGTGTGATGTATCCAGTGTAATGTATCTAGTGTAATGTATCCAATGTGATGTATCTAGTGTAACGTATCCAGTGTAATGTATCCAGTGTGATGTATCCAGTGTAATATATCCAGTGTAATATATCCAGTGTGATTTGTCCAGTGTAATGTATCCAGTGTAATAAATCCAGTGTGATATGTTGTAGTTGCAATTTCCTGCCAATCATTTGTCTATTGAAAAGAGTATTGACCAAAGCATGTTCTTGTAAAGTGCACGCTATATAAGTTTATCCAATATCAATAATTAAACAAATGTTTTCAATAATTTAGAAAGAGGTCATTAATTTTCACAAAACACATATAAATTATTTAGGAAGCCTTGTAGCTATGACATCACCATGAATTAAACTTATTGCTTCAATCACTTTTCATTCTTTGGGAATTTGTGAAATTCGAGAGCTCTTATGTGTTTAATGAAAGGTGTGTGTGCGCGCGCGTGTGTGTGTACGTGTGCGTGAGGGTGTGTGTGTGTGTGTGATAATGGGTGGACCATTATGATGAGTATATGATGAGACATTCTGAGGTGCACTGTTCCTGGGAGTCAAAAACGACGGTGAAGTGGGAAACTATTAGTCCCAGTGGTGTCTGGAATTCCCAACCAATTACTGATTGTCTTGTCATGATTTGAGTCAATGTTTTGACCAGATACTTTAATTTATATTGCTAAATTGTTAACTATATTATCTTCATCTTAACAAACAAATGGCCTATAAAATCAAAAGATATATAAGAAGACTATACATTATATCAATTACACAAATGACAACTATGAATCGAACCCATCACCAGTGATTTCAGTACTTTGATTCAATCCTTTGTCACAATAATTTGATAAGTACCATAGTTGCATCGATCTAATATGTTGTGTAGCTTCCACCATTCCTCCCCTCCCCAGTCAGTGCTTAAATGAAAGAAATGTCTAATTCATATAATAAAATGAAGTTCTTGCACATGCTTGTAACTTAATGTTATAGATTTTTCAAATATTGAAAATTCTTGGAACATTAATGAGCAATTACTCAGAACTGAGATGAGCTTTTCCAGGTTGAAAGGCTGCTCTACTTATATAAAATTTGATAATGCGCTTCACGTTAGAGCAAGTGTCACTATATCCAAATAGCACGTTTCATTAAACCAACGTTGGACAAAGGTACGAATTTGTTTGAAATAGTTGGCAATCTCATGGCAAGCTTAAGTTGAACCCCCTTTTACCAACAGTTCAGCTGTATACATTCTCATACTTTTAAATCAATTTTGTTTACTAAAAACGGCGCACATACAAACATTCAAATTTTAAAAGAAATTGCGTCACTCGTGGCCCAGCGTTAATTTCAATTTTTAGCCGAACGTAACTGTGTTATCAGCGCGGATAAAATGATCTCCAAGTAACGCGCGACGTATTAAGCGCCCCTGATAAAAAAAACGCCCACCCAAAACATTTTGATTGATATCGTAATTTATCTAATTAATTTGAAGACTTAAAATACTTACGTTTTGTTACATTCTTAGCTAATTTTACGTCTGACGCTCACAATGTTTTTGTGGTGATTGTTGTCAGTTTGTGGGGATAGGTTAAAACTAGTTCACATATATGTGCAGTACAATGCAGTTCGAGTAGCACATCGTACGCGGCCCCGAGCATGGTCGCTTATTAGGAAGAAACTTCGGGCCTAAAAGACGGTGCAATTCTATTGTCGTTAAGCGCCTGGGCGTTATTACGTCGTATACGGTAGTTACCTTATTGCTCCTTATAGTATGCTCCCTGGTTAAACACGGCGCGTGTGTTTTTGTGTCTGTATATATGTGTGGGTACTGAAAAGTTGTAATATTTGGATAGCAAATTATTCATATTTCGGGAATAGAACTTTTCATTTCCGGATATGGCTGATCAAAATTTCAGGATTATTCGATATATGCTAAAATTCTCCACAACAATTTATCCTTGGTGGTAGTCGTCCTACTGTAGGATATGTCCTATTTGTTCAAGGCAGGTTTTATCGTTTCCACTGCTATTCATAACAGGAATCAATTCTTTTGAGACTTTTCATTTCCATTTCCATTTTCACCATTTTTACATAATTATGACATAAGCCCAATTGTCAACATTATGCATATCTGTATTGTTCTACTGTTCTAGCGGTTATACATCTAGGAGTCTAGTGTGATGGGTGTAGTAAGGTTCAAATGCGGGTATGTTTTTATGCAAAAGAATTGTGTATATCAAATATAATTATAAACATCAACAACAGGTATATTGTTAAGAGATATACGTTACATGGAAATAAAATGAAGTTAATTGTGAATAAAGCAAGTTTTTGATTGTTTACTATATATGGTTCTTAAATGACTTTACTTCATTCTGCCGTTTATTATATAATAAGGTATTAAAATTCAAAATGCGGTAAATTGGTCAACTTTTAACCGATTTTGATGATACCTTTTGCCGTTCATTATATAATAAGGTATTAAATATCAAAATGCGGTAAAATGGTCCTTTTAACCGATTTTGATGATACCTTTTGCCGTTTATTATATAATAAGGTATTAAAGGTATTAAAATTCAAAATGCGATTAACTTGTCAACTTTTAACTGATTTTGATGATACCTTTTGCCGTTCATTACATAATAAGGTATTATAATTCAAAATGCTGTAAAATGGTCACTTTTACCCAATTTTAATGATACCTTTTGCCGTTCATTATATAATAAGGTGTTAAATTTCAACATGCTGTAAAATGGTCCTTTTAACCGATTTTGATGATACCTTTTGCCGTTCATTATATAATAAGGTATTAAAATTTAAAATGCTGTAAAATGGTCACTTTTACTCAATTTTGATGATACCTTTTGCCGTTCATTATATGATAAGGTATTGAATTTCAAAATGCTGTAAAATGGTCAACTTTCAACCAATTTTGATAATACCTTTTGCCGTTTAATAAATAATAAAGTATTACAATTCAAAATGCTGTCAAATGGTCAACTTTTAACCAATTTTGATAATACTTTTGCCATTCATTATACAATAAAGTATTAAAATTCAAAATACTGTAAAATTTTCATTTTAACTGATTTCGATTATACCTTTTGCCATTCATTATACAATAAGGTATTAAAATTCAAAATGCGATAAAATGGTCAACTTTTAACTGTTTTTGATGTTACCTTTTGCCGTTCATTATATAATAAGGTATTAACATTCAAAATGCTGTAAAGTGGTCAACTTTTAACTGATTTTGATGATACCTTTTGCCGTTCATTATATAATAAAGGTATTAAAAATCAAAATGCGGTAAAATGGTCAACTTTTAACCGATTTTGATGATACCTTTTGCCGTTCATTATACGATAAGGTATTAAAATTCAAAATGCGGTAAAATGGTCAACTTTTAACTGATTTTGATGACACCTTTTGCCGTTAATTATATAATAAGGTATTAAAATTCAAAATGCGGTAAAATGGTCAACTTTTAACTGATTTTGATGACACCTTTTGCCGTTCATTATATAATAAGGTATCAAAATTCAAAATGCTATATAATGGTCAACTTTTCACTGATTTTGATGACACCTTTTGCCGTTCATTATATAATAAGGTATTAAAATTCAAAATGTTATAAAATGGTCAACTTTTAACTGATTTTGATGATACCTTTTGCCGTTCATTATATAATAAGATATTAAAATTCAAAATGCCGTAAAATGGTCAACTATTAACCGATTTTGATGATACTTTTTGCAATGTTTATGGTCTAAAACATATTTTCTTCCATTTAACTGTTTAAGCTCAAGTTGTTGCTACCTGTCCATAGAACTTTAAATGCCGTGACTTGAATCATTGGGATTTTGCAATTCATGTCGTGATTCAGTAAACTTTGCTGACTTATTCCAGCGGCCGCGGAAGGTTATAGCTTTTGGGGCGGACTTTCAACACAAGCTATTTTTAGTTTATCAGTTATTGGTGATTTATCTATTTTGCATATCATTATGAATCAAATTATTGGAGCGGATAATCCCGTGCGTCCGCCCCTGTCGCCCATGTAATCCCAGTTGGAGCGGATAATCCCGTGCGTCCGCCCCCTGTCGCCCATGTAATCCCAGGCAAGGATATCTAATTCTACCCCACATGCCTAATTGTGGGATCCACAAGTTCAACGTTGCACAATCGCTCGGTTAGTCTGAAAGACTTATGTGTGAATTTAAATGGGGTTCATCTGCGGATGCAAGAACATTATTAGTTTACTTGATGTTGCTTTTTGCTGATTGCATGGTGGAGTAAATGTTGAGAAATACTGCGCATGGAAAAAGCGAGGCCAAAACCATCCAAGTTGATAAACCCTATGCCTCTCTTTTCTGTCCATAGGAATTGTTCTCATTTTGAATTATGTGAAAAACAACCAGTCATGACATGTGTACATGCTAAAAAAAGGACTTCTGACCAAGGAAGAAGAGTTCGCAGTCGAGTACCTTAATCTTAGTAGTAGTAGTTAGCATGTAAGCAAGCTATATCACATGCACTTGTCTTGAACTCCAGACACATCATATCAGCATATTTTCAAAACTTACCTCCATAAAAAGTGGATTATCGAACCTTCGATATTATTGACAGGCTTTTTACTTCTCCGAACTAAGATGCCGACAACTAAAGATACAAAACGACGAGCTCAAGAAACGAAGAGTAGTGGCGCACACACTGAATCCCATCATATCGATTCTGCGAAAAATGTGCCAACTGCAGAGGCAACACTTGAATCATTTCTTTCTGATATTGAACAGTTGATTCATACTCACCTTATTCAAGCAGTAAGTTCTCAAGACTTTCAAAGTAGAATTCTTAATGCCGTTATTGAAGCCGTTTCTACAACCGTCATTCATGATGCTTTACAGCTCGAGCTCCATGCAAAACAAGAACAGATTGATAAAGCAAACGCCCAAATTAGTAAGCTTCAAAAGAGCAACGATATGCTGTATAATCAAATAGAAAACTTAGAACAATACTCAAGACGTAATTGTCTACGTATTCATGGCTTGGCTGAAATTGATGTAGAAAATACCGATATGTCAATTATTGATCTAGCGAAGCTATTGAAGGTAGATATGACCCCTGGGGACCTTGATCGTTCACATCACTTACTATCCAGAAGAGATACCAACGATCCCCGTCCCGTAATAGTGAAGTTTGCAACATACAGAAAGCGTGATGAATTTTACAAAAACAGATCAAAACTTAAAAACCTACAACCCAAGATATACATTCACGAGGATCTAACACAAAAAAGACAAGCACTTGTGCGTGATGCAAGAAAGAACGAAAACGTGGCCAGAGTGTGGATCCAAGATGGCAGGATTTATGCTGTTTCTAAATCCGGACGTAAATCCCTTATTCGAAGCCCATCAGACCTAGAAAAAGTCTAGCTTCTAAGATTCGCCACAGGACCATTACTTCCTTTGTTTCATCATTACCCACCATGATTTACATAATAATCTGTTGGATCTGAAAATATACATATACCTTAGCTCAGCTATATCTCTTTCGTGGGTATTTAACGTACTTGGATGCCTTCTCTTCATACAAAGTCACATTTTTTTAAGTGCCATGTCTTTCACTTACAATACGGATTACTCACTACAATTGATCTTGAACAATGGTATTTTAACAACCATCCTCACTATGTCAACTTCAAATTCTACAACATGCACTCCGGGAAGTTACGTGATGAAACTTTTTTCTTTGATCAACAATCTTTAGAGTTCTCTCATTGTTGCTGTTTCTTTTCTTTTATTGTCTTTTGTGTGACACTTGTCTTATGTCATTGTTAATGCATAATGGTCAATGCTGGTTTTGTCTTAAGAATTTACAACAAAATTCAGATTTATATTTCAGATGCAATAAATGTCAAAATATTTGTTTGTATCATGAAACTTGTCTAAACTTCCAACTATGCAAACAATTAACAGACAGGAATAATATCTGATGTATTCATTGCATTCCAATGTTTAGCCAATTATTTAGAAATATGTCGTTCCCTAGCCCAAGTATAAATGACAATGGTGGAAGCAATACCATTTTTGACCAAATACTCCTTTCCTTATCACAAAATTGTGACTACCATGTGGATCTTAATGTTAATATCTCCCCATCTATTGATAATCATTTCTCCATATTTCATAATAATATTAGAAGTCTTCCTGCTCATTTTGATGATCTTCAGGTCTATATTGCTTCCCTAAATTTTAACTTTACTGTCATGGGCATCTCTGAAACATGGTTCAATCATGTCCATAGTTCATCTTTATTTAGATTTGATGGATATTCTTTAGTACGTGTTGATAGGCCTGCCAAAGTTGGAGGCGGTGTATGTCTCTATGTCAAAAATGATATTTCATTTACTGTTTTAGATGACTTATCATTCTCCTCAGAACGTGATTTTGAGTCTTTATTTATTGAAATTAATTGTGATCTGTTTTCTACTAAAGCTATTGTAGGTATTATGTTCTGTCCACATGGTGTTGGTAGTATCTCATCCTTTGAAAAAATGTCATGCATCTTTGAGAAAATATCAAGTTACAACTGCCCCTGTTTTGTTATGGGTGACTTTAATGTTGACCTTAGTAAGGAAACTCAAGACTCACGTTCAAATGACTTTTTCAATTTGCTATTATCATGCTGTTTCTATCCGTTAATTTATCGACCCACCCGTGTTACCGATTCCTCAATGACATTAATCGACAACATATTTACAAATAAGCCGGAACTTCATTTCATAATGTAGTCTTGATATCTGATATATCTGATCATTTTCCAATCTTCAGTGTTTTAAAGACACTATTTTCTCCTAAAAAAGTTAAAAACATTGTTCGTTTACGTAAATTTACCCCTATTCGGATTGATGAGTTCTGTTGTGAACTTTTCAGGGAAGATTGGTCCAAGATTTATCATGCAATTAATGCAAATACAGCATATAATAAGTTTGTTTCAATTTTTCTTACACACTATGATAATTTCTTTCCCGTTTGTTTTTCAGTTATGAAATGTAATAAACAAAAAAGTTGGATAACAAATGGTATAATCAAATCTTGTAAAACTAAGAATCAGCTTTTTAAGAGGTACAAAAGAAACCCCTCTGCCCAGAACCGTAATGAACATAAAGTGTTTCGCAATAAACTCACCTCAGTTAAACGTGTTGCCAAGAAAATGTATTTTGCTCATACTTTTGCTAATTGTGCTGGTAATATAAAAAGTACCTGGTCTGTAATTAATAAGTACTGTAGGGGAGGGAATGAAACAAGCAAATGCCTAAATAAACTAACTCTCAATGAAAAAACATATAATGCCCCTAAGGAGATATGTGATGCTTTTAATGATTATTTTATTTCAATTGGTTCAAAATTAGCAGGTAAAATCCCACCGTGTAATGAACATAAGTTTGAGGAGTTCTTGCCCCCGTCCAATCCTTTCACTTTTTTTCTTCATCCTACAAATGATGCTGAAGTGCCTAAATTAATAAATAGTTTTAAATCTGCTGCTCCTGGTTTTGACGATATTTCCCCAAGTGTTGTAAAAAAATGTTCATTTATCACTTGTAAACCATTGTCGTATATTGTTAATCTTTCATTGTCAACAGCTTCTATGCCTGATAATCTCAAAGTAGCTAAGGTTATTCCTATTTTTAAAAGTGGTGATAAGGAGCAAATCACAAATTATAGACCTATTTCGATTTTACCATGCTTCTCCAAAATATTTGAAAGAATTGTTTTTGATAGGCTCATCAGTTTTCTGGTTTTCTCACAAAATTATTTATAAATTCCAGTTTGGTTTCCTCCCTGGCAGGTCAACTGCTCGTGCTCTGTTGCATCTCATTGATAAAATCACCCAAGCTTTTGAGAGAAAAGAAGTTGCCCATTGTACTTTTTTAGACCTGTCAAAAGCTTTTGACACCCTAGATCACTTTATTCTTTTGCATAAATTATCAACTTACGGTATTCGTGGCATGCCACTTGATTGGCTTCGTAACTATCTAAAACTTCGTCAGCAATTTGTATCCTATTCTTGTACTCAATCTAATTCCAAGTTTATTTCTTGTGGAGTGCCGCAAGGCTCAATTCTTGGTCCTTTGTTATTTGTAATATATATAAATGATATGCATCGAATTAGCTCTGTTCTTTCACCTTCACTTTATGCGGATGACACAACTCTTTTTTACTCCCATCGCTCTCCTCACACAGTAATTGACAAAGCGGTTTCAGGTTTAAATAAGTATGCATCTTGGTTTAATGTAAATAAGTTATCCCTTAATGTAAAAAAGACTACTTCAGTTTTCTTTACTCCTACTTGTCGTGACTAGTCCCTTTACCCCAAACTCTCCATTGGTGATGTAAATTTTAATTATTCCCCCTCCTCGAAATTTCTAGGTGTATTAGTGGATTGCAATCTAAATTGGCAACTTCACATAGATTGTATCTGTAATAGATTAGCAAAAGGTACTGGTATATTAAATAGATTAAGAGCACATTTTCCTGAACATATACTTAAGATGCTATATAATACTCTGATTTTGCCGTATATATCATATTGTAATGTCGCCTGGGGTGGTGCTTATCCTTTTCACATACAAAAGCTTTTTCTTTTGCAAAAACGTGCCATTCGAATTGTCACTGGTAGTCCTTTTAATGCCCATACCGCCCCGATCTTCTTTAAATTGAGAACACTTAATATATTTGACCTCCATTAATACCAACTTGCTATAACCATGTATCAATATAAGAATAACAATTTACCCAATGCTTTGACCATTTTTTCTCAAAACTTTTACAAAACCAGAGGTCATAATGATTACCGTATTCCGAAATTTAGGCTTACACTATCCCAACATTGTTTAAGATATACGGGTGTAAAAGTCTGGAATGACATACCGCAAGATATTAAAAACGTAAATAATGTCAAAACATTTAAGTCTCATCTTAAGAATTACTTTCTAAGCTTATAAGATTCTATCTAATTCTGAATTGTTTTTGTCCACTTTTTTTCTTAAGATACTCCGTTTAATAATGTTGACTATTGATATATGATTTTTTTTTTCTTTCATGTTAAGTTTGTGTCCTAACATATTTGTTAATTATGTTTTCACGGGGGTTTCTGCCTCGATAAGCCTTTCTGGCTTGAGCAGATAACCCCCTCACTATCCCTTGCAAATTGTCACAAATGTATGTAAAGCTCAATTATTATTTTCTTAACCTGTATATTGTTGTATTTGCAAGAGAGTGAAAATAAAGTTACAATCAATCAAGTACCAACACTGCCTGCGTTATCAAGGAAATTGAGGAAGTATGTCATAGCTTTCCTTCTGTTTAACTCAATGAATCCTGCCTGTAAGGAGTAAAACTAATGTTCAGATAAAGTGAATGCGATATCCTGTAGATGGCGTTGTATCTATTCCAAGACTAATCATGAGGCTTCAAAACACACGCAAAAGGTCCATACGCGTATCGTATAATCGAAACTCCTCGCGCAAACCAATTAAAAGACCGCTGTGTGATGGATAAGCTCAAGAGGCGCACTAAACGTCTTGATTATTATGTTAGTTTGTCCAGCTTAATTACAAGCGCTTATAAAATAGCCTCAAAAGCGTGTCTTTCTAATCTAGAAATGAAAAAAATGCGCGCTTTGTATTTATCACACCTTTTTTTCCCGTTAATGCCCGTTTGTGCGTTAAGCCGCGGTGCATACACACGATAGGATGCTAGTAAAAAGGATTTTAAAATACTCAACCTGTAGGTAATCATCCAATCACAAGTCAGGAACTAGTTACGAAATAATCTGCGCTCTGTGAAATGCGCGTCTTTTAGCCGCAAAATGGTGGTATTCAGTGCGTATGGCGACACATGCAAAAATACCTACAAGCTTTTCCCCACGCACGGTTTATTTTTTCCTGTCCAATTACCGGCCATGATTTACTGACGAAACAATCCATGTCGATCGAAGTACGTGTGTATCTCAGGTCTGATATGCGCCATCGTGCGTTTTCAACTTCGCGTGCAATACCTTTACAAAAGTGGTAGTAGCGCTAAATAACGCAGATCATGTTGCATACAAATTTTACACTGATTACTTCGAAAAGTTCAACTCTGCATGTGCAGAGCAGAAATGCGCGTATAAAGTGCGCACGCATATTCTAGCACGAAACATGTAGCATTGGAACATCATGGAAACGTTAGTAAACAAAAAAGATCAGAACAGAAAAAATGTGATTAACAGACAGACGTGAAATTTTCTTTCTCTGTCTATTTTTCCCATTTCCTTCCGCAGTGGACCACTTGAAATCATTTGTTTTGGATATTTTACCCATGGAGAATATTTTTGAAGTGGGGAAAGTGATTTTCTGCACACTGTTACAACAGTAAGTAGAATAAAGTTCATTGTATTATCTAGGCCATATCGAGTTTTCCAAACCTTTTATTATAGGTAGGTGAATGCAAGAATCAGGGAGGGTGGGTGAGAAGGAGGGGGGGAGGGGTGAACCGCTAATAATTGTGCCGGAAATTGTATCATCTACATGGCTTGAGATGGTTTGGAATATTCTTTGTCTTATAATTAAGGGGAAATTAGGTTCCCCTTTCGTCTTTTAATAGAAAGACGTCAGGGGTTAGAAAATCCAAGTTCATCAGCTAAAATGAATTGAGAAGGTCGGACATCCGGGAATGTTGTGGTGCACGGCGACGTAACAATGCTTTTTGACAATCTCGAACTTCAGTCAAAGGGGAAAACAAAGAGTCAGTTATCATGGCAGTCAATGGGAGGAAAACCTATTTTTTGTAATTTTTCAACAAATACTGTACAGAATTTATTTTTCTTCACAAATGTTGTGTATTAGATAATAGTTTCCAAATATATGAGTACCATTAATTTTCGCTGACTGGCTAAGGCGACACAAGTATTCATAAAGAAAAAATCTCACTGACTCACCATCCCACCCTACTCCGTCACACACACGTTTCCAGTCCTGGCTACGGTACTGATGATGATAGAGAAAGTTATATACAAACTGAAGAAAAATCCGGCATAGATAATGTAACTTCTTTTCAAATGGACGGCCCAACAGCCCATTGTAATCGATTATACTGATATACTAAAGCCAAACTTTGTATTTGGTTCTGAAGAATCTTAGTAATTCCGTGTATAACGTGACCACAATTTATAAAGATGAAAATGTCAAGTCATGCACAATAAAAGTTGAAATTAAAAATATAATTGGTATTATGAAAGTGTTGCACTGATTTCTACATGCACTGATTTCCGTCAGGAAATGTTCTTGTACAGGTTTTAAAAGCGCGTAAGGTAGAAAATGCACCGCGCACTGCGTAAATAGCCATCCACTCCCGAGTCAGGGATTAGAAACGAAACAATAAGTACGTTTCCACATATACACGCATGTTTGATTTTACTTCCGGAAACTTTTCGGCACCCCTCACCCCTCCCCCCTATCTACTTACTTCGTGGGCAGGTTCAAACACGCAAAAGGTCCACACGAGTATCGCATATTTTGAACTCCTCGCGCAATCTGGTTAAAAGACCGCTGCGTGATGGATAAGCTCAAGAGGCGCACTCAAACGTCTTTATTCTCCATATAGTCATGTCAAGTACTTATTCTGTTAGTTTGTCCAGCTTACGTACAAGCGCTTATAAAGTAGCCTCGAAAGCGTGTCTTTCTTATCTGGAA
>JAIGNY010002696.1:0-13209 GCA_020152595.1 Chiridota heheva | reverse complement strand
TCATTTTCTTTTCATTACAACAGGTTCATTATGACTGAAGAATTATAGAAATATAGTTTTTTTATAAATATTTTCTACAGTATAGACTTCACTCTTGCATTAATATACTTACTATGCATTGTGATACCACTATATCTATATTAACTGATACTAGTGTTTCTGTGGATCCAGGGGCAAAAACCCTGTGGGGGCTCATATTTTTCACATGTATCAAATTTTCGGTGGGTGCTCAGGGGGAATTTATGTTGCAAATGACATCGTTTGTCACATGTACAGTGTCAACAGCAAAATTAGAGGTGAAGCCCCAGAAAGCTGTCAGAATTGCAGTATTTACCAAGGTTATTGCTGATAAAACGTATTTTGCAAAATGATATATGATGATATACAAATATATATATATATATATCAACAGAAAATTTGAATGATGCTTCAAAACAATTTTTGCACTTTGAAGTGAACTCTTTAAAGAGCCTTGTACTTCTTGGGTACAGGGTGACATTTCTCAACACTCAATTTCAGTTTGAAAATTAAGTACAGAGCTTTTTTCAAGTGTTTTTAATTCACTTTAATTAAATCATATTGTGCCTTAAAATGCTGAAATTCAGGAAAAGGGGTGGGTTTAAGCGTGACCCTTTCAGCGTGCATGCAGTACTTTGCCCACACCCCTACTTCATTGGTGAGAATAACTGCCCATCAAGTGCAGCTATGTTTATAGAATATTTAACCTCATTTCTTTGATAATTTAATAAAAATGCTTGGCTACAAAAATTACATTTGTATTTCACTATGTGAGAATTCATTCAATGAAACATTTTTACAGCTGTTCATGTCATTTCTGGGAGTGTTGCAATAATCTTCATAAATTTATGAAAGTCTGAATACAAAACATGTACTGTAGATCATTATTCCCAAATAATTTGAGTTAATGAAGGTAAACGTGCCATGGCGTAGCAATTTCTTTTTTGCCATGTTCACTTCATATTCTGCCTTAAGTCACCACAAAGAGTTACAAAAAGAGGTTGTATTTTTTGCAGAACATGATCTTCATGTATAGTAGTTTTGTATTTTGCTATTGGTTCAATTTTTAAACTATTCCTCAGATTTGAGGGATTTAAAGAATGACCATACAATGACTGAGGGAATGTCCCCCCCCTTCCTCACTTTGTGGTGACAGCCCTGTAAGCTTATGATGTCAACAGGTTCTATCATTGATAAGAATGGAGGGTGTGGCTTACTGTGAAAAATACTCAACACCGTATCTCATATTTTACATGGCTAGTACATGTCATATTTGGTGCAATAGATGGATTATGAACTAACGTTGCACAGTATTCCAGTACTATGAAAAGTACCGTACTTAATGGTCTCGGTACGATACAATGAAATGAGAAATACTGAAGTACTGCCGAGTACTATCAGTGCTCGGTACTTACAAAAACAAGTTAGTATGATAAGCTTTGAGGAGCTTTAAAATCGCAAAAACTAATATTCTAGGAAGAAATATCCGAGTACTTTAAAATGATACAAAATTATTCCTATCGGACTTTGGTAGTAAAGTTCCAATTTTAATTTAAAAAAGTGGTTTTGAAAATGGCGATACTATCGCCGCGTGGTAAGGGTTAGGGGATTTTGAGCTAAAAGTATGTGAAGCTAGCACTAAATTCGATAATTACTCGATTTCGCTGAGCTCAATCCGAATGAATTTAGCGATATATAATAACATTGGCTCGGAAATACTCCCAAATATCTCTGATTGAAATAAAGCTATGTTTTTATTGGCTGAGCGTTAAAATACCGCCTGGCACATATGCTAATCGAGCTTCATATCCCGTAGAGCTGTGACCGTTTAGTGTGTACACGCTACATGCTCGCAAATCTTGTGAATGTTTACTAAATACTTCATTGCAAGAAATCGCTTTTCATACATCATAGTGTCTTGCCGTTGAAAATCAATATTCATGATTCAAATCACACACACATTCCGGCTGACAAAATTCCATTCAATGACTTTTTGCAAACTGTAAACCCGATTAGCATAATCCTTTTAAATGTGTGAATCACAAATGCGCACTAATCACCAATGAATGGGGATATTATGCATTTTGATTTCACCAAAATCTGAGTAATCCAACTTGTAAAATGCACCGCGAATGTGCAGTAAACAGTGAAACTAACATTACAATAGGCTTAACGTTAGGCCATAAGGCTTTAAATCCCACGCAATCTAGGCTCGCGTTTTACAAGCTGTTAAATCGACCATAAAAACACTTGAAAAATACTTGAATCGTGACAATTAGTACATTTACATGTAAATATTACCTGATGAGTCAAATAAATTTTGGTAAGAAAGAAATAATATTGCATAATAAACAAACAGAAAAAGGTTTTAACAGAGCTGAAATTCTGCATGCTGTTGCAAAGATGGCGGCCATTTTTTCGAGAGGGCTGATATTTCAGAACTTTCTGGTGGTGGTGGCGTAGTTTTGAAATGTTTTACGGGCGAGGTATAACATAGGCCTAGTATGCAAGATTTTCACAAAAGAAGTTGGAAAGCCATAGCGAATAGGACAAAAAATTACATTGATATCGAGTTTAAATGACATTGAAAGGAAGTTATCTGTTCTTTCTAAACTGAATTTCCATGCATATTTTCATAAAATGATGATTTATACTGTAGAAGTAAACTTTTTACGATTTGGAAAGCAAAACTCAGCATCTATTTGGGCAATGGAGTCAGTACTTTTGCCATACTGGTTCTTGCGATTTTTTTACTTCGCTTGTAGTTTTGGAGCTATTTTGGTGTATTTCAAAAATTACGGTACTAAATGCGCGTACACGATACACGCCGCTTTTTGGCAGTACACGTCACTAAAATCCCAAACGCTCACAGCTCTAATCGCTGTGGGATTTGTCCTAATATGTAATCAAATGAGGTATAGCTCTTGTATTTGATAGCTTGTTTGGGCTATAACTTGCGCTTAAAAATGCAATTGAGTATGTGTGACTATAAACTCTTCAAAAGTGTAACTCACTGATGAAAACACCTTCAAATCACATGCACGTCAGTAACTTCCTGTTCACAGGGAGTCTTGTTTGCATCCAAATAACAACTCCTGGTGGGGATGAAAGCCTGCAAATAACTAATGCATAAAATCACCAAGTATCTGTGACGGGTATCTTAAAGGATTAATTCAGGTAACATAAGTCTTATAGAGGACTTCAAGTTGCATTAGTGCATAGTTTTGAAGAATTTTGCATTCCAAATCTCACCAAAAACTCTCCAAAATTTGGTTGTCGCTCGGTGCGATTCAAATGAATTTATATAACAACATTGACGTGGGAGATACAGTACCACTGAATATCTCATTGGTTTGAGCCTTAAAATATAGTCTAAATCATGTGCTAATTTGGCTTAATATCCCGTTTGGGATCTGTCCAACAGTATAGCTAAATGGCAGTTAAGCTTTTGTAACTAAAACCGGTTTCGGAGAATCGCGGTTTCGGTCTGATTCATATAAACCGAAAAACCGGAAGTACAAAAAAATTGCCAAAAGTTTGTAAAAATCTGTTTTATTTAAATGAAAAGAAAGTTCATGCTTTGTGTCAACATGTTTTTAGCTCCACCCATACACAGAGTGTATGAGTGGAGATTATTAAATCGTACGTGACCTCTCATATGTGCCTGTACTAAGTTTTGTTTAAAAATGCATCTCCTCCTAGGTTTTTACAGTTTTGCTCTTGAGATTCTGGCTCAAGCAAGATTTTTGTATCAGTGATACAACTTGTATTTTGTTAAGAAATATTCCATGTATTTTTTTAGATAAAGCTCTCGAAATGTTTTAACAAAGTATCAGGTTTCATGCGTAATTTCGCTAAAAATAGCTCATCCTATCCGCGTTTTGTACCAGTACCGCTCTGGGCTATGATATTGGTCAGTTGGTATGGCATGTCCCCCATACACGCATGTCTATTAGTTACATGTATGGACATATATGTTTAATCATATCGCAGTATTTTCCAATCAGAATTTGGACATTCTGCTATGAATATGCAAATTCTCGTAATCTTATTTAAGTCACGCTGTATCGGATTGGATTACCAAGTTGTATAATAGGTCATGACATAGCCTAGAAGATAACGTGTGAAGTTGTTGTTTGATCATTTTCGCTTGCCGTACAGTAAGTCTTAAGTGTCAGTAAGTTTTGTGCTACATTGCATCGCGGGGCTAGAGCGTTATACTTAAATCCACTAATGTTAAGGATAAAGTTTTGTTGGGTTGGTGAACGCAGCGGGCATTAAGTAAGCCGTATTTTGCCAGTATGGGCAGCAGATTGCCAGAAATAAAAGTTTGTTTCAAACCTATAAGTTTTCGTGGACACGTGGAAGAATCATCGCTGGGTACGGTAGTATTCAATGGGGTATCCCAGAGCTGCTAGTAAGGTTGTGACGTTTAACCGTTTAGGAAATCATGCTACGTGTAAACGAATGTTAATTTAATTTTTATGTTTGCTTTTTCAAGTTTGCATAAATTCACGAAACCATCTAACCAACCTTATCATTTCAATCTTTACCCACTATGTCATTGCCTTCACAATTTTCACCCAGGGCCATATGCATAACACTAAACATTTCTACGGTACTTGGGATGGGATGCATGGAATGTAGCTAGCTTGTGCTCATGAGGAAGACGCTAGGCCCAGGCTAGCACTCATTAACATAACCCATCAAATACACACAAGAAATTTCCGCCCATATCCATTCATTATCAAATCACAATACATATCACCCAACCACTGATCGGTGTAAAAGTAAATTCTACCCCCCAGTAAATTTTGGCCCCCTGACTCTTATTTCCTAGGAAATGTGGGCCCCCAGACAATTAAGCCGTAGCCATCCAGTAAATTTGTTCCCCCTCATAGTAAAAACGGTCCGCTAGGAAATTTTGGCTGTCCCTTCTTTCCTATGAAATATGAAGACAACAACTTAATTTTATTCCAATCTACCTATTTCTAAAGTTGGCCCAGAAGAATTTGCGTTAAAGGTTAGAAAAACACAAGTCATGAATTAAACCACGGTAGCGATGTAAAGAAATTAAGAAAATTCATACGCATCGATGTCCTTTGGCCTATCGTTGAAAGTATTGCAGCTTTTAAGAGTTCTAATGTGCAGTGAAAACATTGAAGAAATTCTCGTTTCACATCAATTGTGATAAAATTACAGATTAATTCGTGTCTTTTAACATTTACTTCAAAGAGTAACAAATATTTCAAAACTAATAATTGTATTTACGGACGGATTAAATGTTTGCCTGGGTATTGTTATTGTTTTACGACGGATTACCAGGAGTTGTTACTTGGATTACGGATTACTAATCACAAATCAGCACGCAGGACATAAATTAATGCGATAATAGCCTGCTCATGCTCAAAACTCGGTAATATTCTCACGCCGTGTGATCTGTCATCTCCAGTTGCGGAAGTCACACGTGGTTGCTATAGCGTTTCTCAACATGAGTAGTTACGGACAACAAACAATCATTCTTGGTTTTGGGGGAAAAAACTTCAAACACTTGAATATTTATTGCTATATAACAGCCCCATTAGTGCTGATTTGGGTGAAAATACATTGGCTAAATCATTCAAAAAGCTATTCCAAATGCACTAAGTTATACGGTACTGCAGATTAGACCGCATCACTGCTCTAAACGCATTTTGGCAGTGACCCAGATTTTTCTCGTAGCAGTAGCGACATCAAAGGGGAATTACGTAATCCCAATGATTATCATTACATGGATAGGGTGAATGTTAAATATGATATCTTAAGTGTTTCCTTAAGTTTCCTTTAAGTTTGAACAAACGGGAAGAACCAATTTTAATTTCATATTAAAGTGGCCATGCTAGTTACGCGAAACTTACATTGTGCGTTCATATCAAGGTTTTTATTTAGGTCCTATCATCAATGATGACTTGCAATCGACAGAGGCGGCGGAGCTGGGAAGGGGGGATGTGCGGGCTCAGCCCAATTAATTTTAGGTGAACGATCACATGTCACCTTATCTCATTAAATCCCCCAATATTTTGAACGCTCCGCCACCCCTGATAAGACAATTGAATTCTGAAATGGCATGAGGTGGATGAGATGCAGAAACGCATTTTCATACAATGAATCTTTGACACTTCAGGGTCAGAATTCACATCTTCAACGTGAAGGAGCATGTTTGGCTTCTTATCCAAACTTGGGGTCATAAGATACGAATTGAAACTCAAACAAATCCCCACCCCCAATTGTGTACTATTTTTATTTTATTTTTCTATTCTATAGGCCTATACTTAAAAAGTAGGGGAATATGTATCCCGGGAATCACGGTAGTACGCTTTTTCCGTGAAATAAACTAAACTAAACAAATTGAAACCTCTATGCAGAAAAAATCAAACATGCAAACGCATAGCCTAACATTTTTTTTAATACATGTAGATGGTCGCTAATGTTCGTAATTTTGTTTTTAAATGTATCGTTATAGAATATGCTGCACTCAAAGTGACCTTGCTTCCTCCGATAACGTCGTGTCGATCGATCGTTACATAGTGGAAACCTCCATTAACTCCTACATTAAAATTAATACAAAACGGCTTACAACTTTTGTTAGAAGCATATTTTTTCAACTGTCACTATTCTTAAATAAAAAGGGTAGTATGCTGCATATACCCGGCCCTAAGTTCGCGAATACCGAGGGCCATGAAATCAGGTGCATCATTATTTTTTATAGAAGTATTAAGTATTTTCTCTCGTTTCTTTCTTTTTAGTGAGATAGTATATTTTATCCTTGTATTATCTATTTTATTTCTTTACTGTTAAGCATGCAACAGTAGTTTCTTATATATTTACTTTAATGAGCTTCTTTTTTCGTTCTGCACGATTTTTAAAAAATTTGATTCTTGTTCCTCGCATTTCAGATACTGTCATGTCTGGCATAGGAATCAAAAAGATTTTTCTTCTATTCAAATTGTTTACTTAAATCAAAGGAGACATATTCTTGCTTGTATGACCTGGGATTACCATTATCAAACACTCAGGGTCAGAATTATTGGAAAGTCTCCCCTGCCCTCTGGCCACGCACCACTATATACCCAATATTGAGATAAAATGTGTTTTAAAAACATCTTAGCCTCAGATGTGTGTTAGGGTGTGGTGCGTTAAGCCTGTCCCTACTTTGTGAGTAAGAACTCCGACATAGCATGGTAATTTTGAAGTTTATGTTGTACGTCCCAGGAAGAAGTTACACAATATCCTACAGCAGCAACTACTACAAACTGACAAAACGATATATAAATACAACATTTATAGGCCTACCCTCCGTGTCCCTCCCCCCGCCATTATGGGGGAATACTCTCACAATGGGGGTATTTCCCCTCTCCACCCTATTTCACAATTTTCTTTGTCTCCTGTTGTGTAATAAAATTCATTCTCCACACGACTGTGGCACTTGCACTTGTATTTAGCTATTGATCTCATCCAATATTTTAGTCTATTTGCCGGGACAAGAAATACCAATAAAAAAAGATACGTTGGACGAATTTTACCATCCCATTCCCTGTAGCCACAACCGCCTCTGCCCAATGCTGTTCCTACCCTCCCCCACCCTCCACCCTCCCCTCCACCCTTCCCCCCCTCCACCCTTCCCCTCCCCCTCCACCCTTCCGATCCACCCTTCCCCTCCCCTTCCCCCTACCCCCACCCACCCTCTCCATCCACCCTCCCATTCCACCCTACCGCTCCACCCACCCCTCCACCTTCCCCCTCCACCCCTCCCCTCCACCCCTCCCCCTCCACCCTCTCCCTCCACCCTCTCCCTCCCCTCCTCCCCTCCCCCCTCCGCCTCCCCTCCCCCTTTACCCTCCCCCTTTACCTTCCCCTTTACCTTCCCCCCTCCACCCTCCCCTCCACCCTCCCCTCTACCCTGTCCATCCCCCCACCCCCCCCACCTCCCACCCTCTCCCTCCACCCTCCCCTCCACCATCTTTTTGAGAACTTATATGGAAGGTACTACCTTGACTACTGAATATAATAGGACGTGATGTTTATACTCAATAAAGTACACATTCAACTGATTTTTTTGTAAAATTTTTTTGGATAATTTACGGACAAGTGTAAAGAACTATTTTGAAGAAAAAAATAACCAAAATTATGTACTTTTAAGAAAGGAATTTGAGATATACTTACGAGTTTTCCACTTTTAATCCCATTGTACATTGAAACTTTCTTCTTCAGGCTAGAAGTATGATAAAATGTGTGTCTTGCATTATACCAGGTAGGTCGTTTAAAAAAAATTATTTCCACATGGATGTTTGGAAATACGGAGATTTTTTGTTAAGTTCAAGGGGAAAAACAGTAATTTCTTCATCAATTATGGTAAAAAGTCAAATGAAACACAATTAGGGAAAAAACTTTAAAAGCAGAAATTCCTTTATATATTTCATATGTATGTTTCTTTGAAGTCACAAAACAAATTTGGCAGCATGATTTCTATGTTATGTTTCGTTCCTCATTAAACAAGATTTTTTAACAGTATTTGACAAAGAAAGTACATGAAATATATGATTTTTTGATCGGGACAATTATTTATTCATTTAAGAACTAATATGTAAGAATAAAAACACCAGATATTAATATTTAAGAAATGATCGTACATGTCAACTTGACTTTCACACACTCATACGAGAAGCAGGAAGTGCATGTTTGCACATTACATAGTGAATATAACGGTGGATTAGCATGGGTTGCTATGGAAGGTCTATTGTTAAGAACCGACGACGACGAGTGAACACACAATTACAATGACGGGGTCGTCACCTGCGTAATTGCTTATGATAGTAACAATGCTATCACGAAATGCTTAATACGATCCGGACGAGAACACAGGTACGATGTACGGACAGACAACATCAACAACCAAGTCATTGTCCACGGCCTTTGATAACCAGTTGTGGTGCACTGGCGTGTCTACCCAACCCAGGCTTAAACCCAGGACCTCGTGGTCTGTAGACACATATGATAACCGCTACACCACAGTAGGTAGATAATTGTTAAGAACCTGGCGAAGATCTCGCTTTATACTTGCGTTAAAAGGGCGTCCACTTATGACAACTGGCCTTACGGTTAAAGGGTTATGGACCGTAATGGTGACAGCTGTACATTTATGAAAAAATGCTAACTGTCACAACCTTAGCTGCTAGTTTGGCCGATTACCGGCTAAATATGACAAATTTGGCCGTTTTGAAACATGTTTGTTAGTAATCTTTTTTCAGTACGGGCCAAATGAAATTGATTTAACATTTTTGAAGATTAATGTGTAAATGTTACACATTTTGTTATGTTTACAAATTGTATTTTCTAACTATATGTTGTTGTGGAATTTACTTATGACCTCGCCAACGTCAGTAATCAAGTAAGACATGATGGCACCATGCATTGAATGTCACATAGCTTTTGTTAGAAGCATAATTTTTTTAGACATTGCTATAACATGAATCTCATTGCACCCACAACAAAACTAAGTCATTACTGAGAACCAATCTGACAGTCATTCACAACTAACCTCGTTTGGCACATATGACCTGACTGTTAAGGTGCCATTAAACCCAAACAAACAAACTGAATACAACTCATACGGGAAAGTTGAAACTCTTGAATTTTTAACATGATGAATAATTGCCCACAAATGGAATGCACCTCAAATCAAACTTTGAAAACATCATAAAAGTACATATGACAAAAATAAAATCAGTAAAAGCAATCAATTCTTCTTGCACTGTAATGGGTTGAGCTATAACATCATTGATGTCTAGTTTGTGGTATTTTTGATGCATTTGTGAAAATATGTGATATTGATGCAGATTCAATCAATAAATACGATTGAGAATGTTTGGAAATAAATAGTCATAATGTACCTGTAATAAGAGGATCGATGATGCTATGTATTTGTGTCTTCTTTCTGGGCTAATAATTCCCCGACTACAACAAATTAATTCCTTTATAATCCATTTATTTGAAGTCATGTCGATCTCTCCTGAGTCCTTTTGTCTTTTAAAATACTTAAGAATTTATTATAAATTCCGACAAATATATCGCAAATAACAAGCTAAGTATTACGAGACCATTTACGAATTCACACCCAACCACGCCCAGTACCACTATACTGACTGACCCTATGTATGTACATACTGTAGGTCTAGTACAAGTAATAACACATTATTGAATGTGTTTATGGGCCCCTGGATACAAATTAAACTTTAATGAATGACCCTAGATTCACGTGTTGTCATAGTAACATGATTAATGAATGGGTTTTCAAGGGTTGTATCATTTTTCAAAGTTTTTTTTAGTTTAAATTCAGCAGCTTATGCCGGGGAAAAACCGACGCTATAAATAGCTGTAGCATTGTTTAGAGGAAGGTGAATTAATTGCTTGATCATTAGAGAATTACAATGTACTGTAAAACAAAGTTAAATTATCCCCGTGCTATCACCAGTATGATTCACATTTCACAATTTGGTTGCAAGTGAAAACGACCATTTATTCCCTCAAAAAGTTTGTATTAATTCCCTCAAAAAGTTGATATTCCTTCCCCTCATCTCATGTTCAGTGTATAATAAACCTCTGAACAACAGTCTCAGTCAAAGTTGTTCAGATTGAAAAAGAACAAAAGATTTCCTGCATTTTGTTTTAAAAAAATTCTTCTGTTCTCCTGTAATTATAGTAGTAGCCTACGAGCGATGGAATCTTCTGTTCCTAACACGTGTATGTACTTACCCATACCACATATTATTTGCTTGGGGGTACAAGCTTAAATGATTTCATTGTTTCAAAGTGGAGCGAGTTTATATAGGTTTTTTGCAGACCTGTTAGGTGATAGCCTGTTGGTATGCATAAATTAATAATATTATCTCTGCATTCTGCTCTGCATATCGTTTTACAATTAAAAAGTACAAACAGAATGTTCAAATACAGATGTGTTTTGCTGTTTTATAAGATTCTGAATGACCAAAAATATTGTTTATCATTTTTAAATGTTTCAAATCAATGTTGAACTTATGTGCAGAGTGCGGAAGAATTGCTTTTGCTTGGGTGCGTGGCTTGTGTTGTAAAAAGAAAATGTTTTCGGAGCTCCTTGCTGAAACAAGGTCTGGTTTGACGGAATACAATGTATTTTAGTTTAATTTTCAATGCTGATCCGTACAGAGATGGCTGGTAATACACATTTATTATTATTCTATTTTTTTCATTTTTATGAAGAAAATACGAATTTGGTCGAAGTGGGACACTACTTTTCATTAGCGTGCATTTTCTTTTCAACAATTGTACTGCGTGATCACTGATCAAGTATACGATGGCTAGCATTACACCTTAAAATGATGCATTTAGAGGCTTAATTTATCTGCTCTACAAGTATCTATCTGACAAATTTCTTTTTATATTAAAGAAACTTTAAATCGTAACTATGAATTAGAAATCGTGAGCAAATAAGGGCATATAGATGGCCTGTCGACACAGCCTTTTTCCCGCCTTCTTTTACGTGACGTGATTGCCTTGGGAACTAGACTGACAAAGGGATAAAACCGGCATATTTGAGGGGCAAATAGGGTATATAACATCACTTTACACGCAAATAACGTTTATAATACATTTTATTGATCCATGTCTTTCGTTATCATTTTCAACAGTATTAACAGAAAATACTGTGATACAAACATAGTTAGCAGCTATCATATAACAGTATAGTACACTGCAGTTTATGAGCTTTATGTTCAAAGCTTGTTTACATTACGGGTAAAAAAACGGTTTTCCGAATAAAACCGGTTTTGGTTTTGGAAACCTACCGGTTTCACATTGGGGCAAAACCGTGCAAGCTTAATTGGAGTATACCATCTGTTGCTGATAGCTCGTTTGGGCTTTCTATAACTTGGCAATGCTTAGGTTTAAAAGCTAAGGGATTGCTCAAAATAGCTGTTTGGGGAATATTTCATGTTCATTGTGATAAAAGCAGAAAGATGAACTAGTTTTAGGCTGATTTTACCATGTCAATTTCGTGTTTCTTTGCCGATTTTAAAACCATTGTATGAATTCAATAGGTTGTTTGGGCTAAAACAAAGAAGGTGGGGGCGAATGACAGAATAACTTTAATAACAGGCTTTGAAGAAAAAAAAAAATATTTATCTATTAAAGAGACAAGTCTTTTTAAGATCAGCTAATGTAGCCTAATTCTAGTTCTAATTTAGTTATGATAGAGTAAGGCTTTTTTTAACATATTAAAGAGTCATGTGACCTCTCCAGATAGGTTAATATGGTAGTTGCATTTTAGTTATGATTAATGTTGGCAAAATTATATGTTTAACGTGAAATTATACTGTAATTTTTTCTGAAAATGTTTTTTTCTTTCTAGAACACTAAAAGTTGAATTTATTGAAATTGGAAGTGATGGAATAAATTATTTCTAGATGAAAGTTTACAATTGTATTTATGGAAAATGTGAAAATTATTATGTGGGGGTGGTGCGGCATGGCCCTGATAATATTAAGGCTTTACTTCCCTATCTGAAGTTTTTGGCTCGATGTTGTAGATATTGGTCCGAGGATCAATTTTTATCCAAAATTGAAGATGTTTTGTGCAAAGTTAAAAGGTTTGTTTGTGTCCAAAATTAACAAGAATTCAGTCGATCATTTAAAAAATGCCAACATATGTAAAAATATATATATATATATATATATATATATATATATATATATATATATATATATATATATATATATATATATATATATATATATATACATATATATATATATATATATATATATATATATGTATATATATACATATATGTTTATGTATGTACATGTATATATATCTATATATGTATATAGCAGATGTCATTAATATGCATGGTGGATGTGGCTTAATGTGAAAGTGCTAAATGATGTTAACACTCCTTTCCCCACCTACCCCACTGTAGATTAGCAATAATTTGTTCACATTCCAACTTTTCACAAGGGACTGGTGGTCAGGGCCGTTATTGGTGAGGCATGGCTTGGGAAACAACTTTGCTTGTGAAAAACAGGTGATGTTGATATCTTTAGCCTGGGTCAAATAGGCATACCGATTATATTCACTGCATTGAACTATTATTAATACTCACATTGACCCAGTTTCAAA
>JAIGNY010002695.1:0-13536 GCA_020152595.1 Chiridota heheva | reverse complement strand
CTTTTGGTTTAAAGCTTGAATGGACCCAAAATGCCCATAGACTGATAGACATATACGGGATTTCGGAGTTTGAATGAGGTAAGGCTATGAGCAGATGAGCCGGGCAATTGGCACGGGCAGCAACAAGAATCGAACCGTAACATCACGCTGTGCCCTTTAAAGAGATATTAATTGTTTGTTTGCCTTTTTAAATCAATTTATTAGCTGAATAGAGAGGCGAAGACACGGAAGCTCTAATGATTTATTGATTTGGATGCCCCACAATGGTTTAAAATCAACACAAAGTTCCAAAATATAAGTGATGAAAAGAGACAATTTTGAATTATAATGTTTAAATCCACTCAGATAAGTATTTGGGTTACCAAATTTGAAACAGGCAGAAGGGAAATTTTCCCTGCAAATTGAGAAAATTCGGGCAAAATTGTGGAGTTCAATGGCGAAGCCTTGGAAACTTGGAACAGGGACGGAGCCCGCGGAAGCCCTCAATATTTCTTGATTTTGATGCTCCACAATCTGACAATGGTTTGAAATCAACACAAATTTCCAAAATATAAGTGATGAAAAGAAGATAATTTCAAATTCTAATGTTAATATATGTACTCGGATAAAAGATATTATTTCTAAATAGGCAGAGGAGAAATGTCCCCTAAATTGAGAAAATCCGAACAAAATTGTGGGACTCATGGACTAAGCCTTGAAAGAGGTCCAGGGGCGAAGCCCGGAGCTCTGAAGATTTCTTGTTTTTGATATCCGAAAAATGATTTAAAATCATCACAAAGTTCCCAAATGTAAGCCATGAATGACAAAAAGAGGACAATTTCAAATTCGAATGTTTAAATTTGACTCCGATAACTGGATAAGCATTTAAGTTACCATTTCTAACAGTCTAAACTGGCGTAGGAAAGGAGGAGAAATTTCCCCTGAAATTGAAAAAATTCGGGCAAAATTGTGGGTTTCATGGACGAAGCCCTGGTGGGAAGATTAATTGTTTTTGATGCCCCAAAATCAACTCAAAGTTCCAAAATGTTAATGTTTGGGTCCGGGGGCGAAACGAGAGTAAACAGGAGAAGAAGTTTCGCTTAATGGAAGATTTATTGTCTTTGATGCCCAAAATGTCTGAAACTCAACACAAACTGATAAAGTTCGGAAAATTTAAGTGATGATATGCAGATAAGAAGACAATTTTAAATTATGCGTATTAAATCTACTCAGATAAGCATTACATAGAGATATACCGTTTCTAAACAGGCAGAAGAAACATTTCCCCTGAAAACTGAGAAAATTTGGGTAAAATTGTGCAGGGGTTCATAGGTTTTTCATGCCCAAAAATGGCTTAAAATATGACAAACAGACATAGTTCCAAAATATTAGTGATAAAAAGAAGACAATTTGGTCTAAAAGATTGTTTTGCTCCAAAGTGGCTTAAAATCAATGCAAAAATCCGAAATATAATTAATGAAGAGAATTAGATTTTAAATTCTGATGCTAAAATCTACTCAGATAAACATTTGGGTTAAACATTTCTAAATAGGCAGAGAAGAAGTTCCCCAAAAATTCGACCACAATTGTTTGGTTCATGGACGCAGCTCTGATAGGGTCCAAGGGACGAAGCACCTGGAACATTGATAGTTTTTGATGCCCAAAATGGTTTATGATCATCATGGCTCTTGACTTTAAACGTGTGTGGGCGAGCATCTTTCATATATGCGTCCCCAGCAGTTTCCCAACCCGAGCCCAATTACTATCATGCCGAGTCGAGTGGAGATGATTCTGATATCTAGACGATTCAAGCATGACTGAGATGTATCTCTAATTTCAAGAGAACATTCAGACATCCAACATATTTTAATTCTCTGCCCGACTAAGTGCCCAAGTATGATGTTGTCAGCATGATGCCGAGTCGGGAGAACATGATTATGATATAACGATTCGGGCATGGTCTGATGATTGAGATGCATCTCCAATTTAAACAGTACATCCGACATTTTACATCTCTGCCCAACTTAAAGCCCAAGTACTGAAGTATGATGTTGTCAGCATCATGATGCCGAGTCGGCAGGTCGGGGGGACATGATTCTGATCATGTACTTCGACTCGTCTAGGGCATGATTATGTTATAACGATTCGGGCATGATTGAATGTGTCTCCGATTTGAATAGTACATCCGACATTTTTATCCCTGCCCGACTTAGTCCAAGTACCGAAATGATGTTGTCAGCATCATGTGCCGAGTATGCGGTCGGGATGATATGATTTGGATATCTAGTTATAAGATCTAGACTAAGATCGGTACCCGGCCAACGAAGGGGGAAGGAGGAAGGAGGGAGGGGGAGGTGCTCGTATACGGCCATGAAAGTTAGACAAAACTCTGATAATATCCACAACATTTTATTAAGAATATTTTGTCTTTTTGCGAAGAAACAAAAACATAAAGTTAAAACCATATTCAATTTCCTACAATTTTGTTTCAATAGGGACTATTTTTTCTCCCGACGAAATAGTCCAAATTGGAATTGCCCGACGAACAAAGTCTAGAGGGTGTAACACCCCCACACACCCTTACGTTACGCTCCTGGATTGGAGGGGGCATGGCTCCCAATAAATTTCTAAGCAGTAATTTTTTTTAAAAGTAGCCATTTGACCCATTCGCCTAATGGACAATTGCCGACATTATTCCTGGCTCCCCAATTTCGATTCCATAGGCGGAGTTTGCCTGCCGAAAGTGGGGAGAGGGGGAAGGGGGTCACAATATATCACGCTAAGTTACAAACCATAACTATGCAAAAGTATACAATTTGAAGAAAAATGGGGGTGGGGCAAGTTCCCCCTCCTCAAACACCACAAATCTCGCCTATACTCAAAACCATATGTGAAAGAACCCGCCAGGGGCCGCTCAAGGGTCCCGGTGGAACCCAGAGGCAAAGCCCTTGTGGGGTTCCATGGGGCGACGTCCCTGGAAACTCTGCGGTTTAAGCATTTTGTAAGGACTTTTTTTTTCCATTTCTGACTAGGTTAGCAACAATATTGCTTTGCGGATAAATTCTTCTAAACCCTAGGTAGCCTTATTATTTTGAAATCCTTGTTAAGTATCGCAGTCATTTAGCCTTTTCTCGGTAAAATCAAAGAGCTTCTACACATGGAGATCTAACGGTCGTAAAACCTTCAAAGCAATGTGTGTAGCCGCCGTGTGTAGCCGCAATGTGTGAACTCCCTAAATCACTTATCAAAGGTCGTAAAAACTCTCAATAAATCACTTCACACCATGCGCTTTGACCTCGCTCTCTAGGAGCTGGCCCGATTACGTAATAGGTGTACCAACTTGTGTGTAACGCATTGTATATACACAGTATATATATACTGAGTTTGTCCAGCTGTTTTAAACTCTGTACTGTTAGATAGGTCCACATTTCTTGGCAGTTGCAGGTGCCAAAGTGAACAATATTCAGGCTTACGGAAAAGAAAAGAAGCTTTTGTGTCTGACTTACCATATGTACCCTGGCAAATGTCTTTTACCAATTTTCAACAAAATATTTAAAAAATCAGTACATTTTGGGGAAAATTTGCCTCCTGTCCCCACACTTTTTTGATGAGAGGCCTAACCCCTACCCCCTGCCTTTCTTTCGCACCCCCTCCCTTTCTTTCACACACACTTTCCAAATGAGAATTACGGCCCTATGTGGGTACTTACCAAACAGTATGTAGGCCTAACATTACTCGCTGTGAGTACTTACTCTGACATTGACAAATTCCGAGCCAGATTTGTTCACGGGGGTGGTGGGGAATAAAGCAAGAGCAAAGGGTTTTTGTCAAACTCAAGTGAGGACCAGGTATTCATCCTGTAATATTTACCAACTACAATGAGTCACCCTATGTGACATTTACCCACTACGAGGAGTACCCACTCTTGATATTGATCAAATCCGAATCAGACTTGTTTACGGGGGTGGGAAATGGAAGTGCAATGGGCTTTTATCAAATACAAGCAAGAGGCCAGGTACCCACTCTGTGTGACATTTACCCACTTGGTAGTTAGGGTTAGTATGTAAATGTCACATAGTACCCACCCTATGTGACATTTACCCACTACAAGGAGTACTCGCCATACTGTATGTGATATTTAGCCACTGCAGCGAGTACCAACTCTGACATTGACCAAAGCCGACTTGTTCATCGAGGTGAGGAATGAAGCATTTAATGAACTCTAGAGAGGACCAGGCCAATGGGCGGGATACCTTAGTCCCCCTCAAATTCAGTCTATAGGGGTCCCAGGCCCCTGAAAGCTCTATTTGTTTGGTGGTCTTGGGAAAGTGAATGTATGGAATTCAGGATTCTGTGAAATTTTGCCTTAAAGGCCTTACCTCATAGCCCTTAAGGACAACAGTATATACCAGCTAGGTATAAATTTACAAGTCATCATTAATCCCCACCCCCTACCAACACCAAAAAGGACAATAAAAAGCAAATCTAGTAGTCAAAACAAGATTTATTGAAATAGATCAACTTCTGCAAAAAATATAAAGAATACTCAAGTATCAAGATTGATCTCCATAAATGCAACATAAACGATTATGAATTTTGCAGCAATTCTTACCAGGAAAAATAGAAACTAATCATTCCAAAGGTATCCAATTATGATATGCATTTCACCCACAAACCAATCATGTTAAGTGTTACAAAGAAAGACTAAACAGAAGCAGAGTAAAAATGTTAATACATTTTCAAAACATTTTCAAATACATCATATAATTAACAAACAACGAAAGTCTCTTATAAATAAAAGTGACATTTTCTCATAATCAATATCTTTCCAATTCTGTAGTGAACAGAAGAAAATAGATTAAAGAAAAATTACTGTTGAGCCTGTAGCTGAATTCCAAGTTGTTGAAGACCTTAAATACCTACTTCTTTTCTGGGATATAGTGCATTATAACTCTTCCTGTCTCTCTTCGAAGCTTCTCAACCTAAACTTCATAATATTATACTTGAAACAATGAAAGTGTGGACTCTCATTTTATAGCATATAGCATTTATATAGTACTAGCTGTTCTGCAAACATTAATGAAACCTTATAGTGTTTACATTTCCAAAGGCCCCTACTAGCATCACCAACCAAATTAAATCAAGTTCTGTTGTGTGCCTTTGTTGTGTGTAATCGGATTTCCCTTTTGATTTACCTTGAGTTTATCTGTAAATATTCATCTTTTTACACATTACCATACCGTAACATTTGCTGTAAAATCTGAACAGCTTAAGACTAATAGCCAAATTAAATATTTTATGTGAAATCGGTTGAAGTAAGTTTCCATAAAACTTCCCTGTCAAATTAAGAACGAACAAGTGTAAAGATTCGAGACACAATTTACCTTTCTAAAATGGTGAATGCCAATAAACTGTTATATAAACCTTATATTACACTCTTGCATTTATCATTTAATTTTCTTTTTTCTATAAAGATCAAGAAGACACACATAAGTTAACTATTAATGTGCAGTAAATATTTAGCATAAGACACTGCATAATACTTAATAAAACTGCCTAACAATTGAAAAAAAAAACATAACCAAAAGTAAGAAAAGCATAAGCAAAAGCCATACCATCAATATGTAGTTTTTTTGTTTGATTTGCACACCCATAGTCAAGTTTTTGTGAATGCAATAATTCAACACTTTCAGTGATGATTTACATACATAATGGGGTTGATGTTGTCTCATTTTGTCAACCCCAAGATATTTGCGCATAGACTACTAATCCAATCAATAATGGCTGAGGAAGTGGTGTTATAAGTATGAAGCACAATAAGCATCAGGATGTCAAGCAACTTTCTCAAAACCAGATTCCCTCTGTAACTGTAGATAGCCTACTAAGTATGATAACAAAATCAATCAGATTTGTATAAACATCAGATCTATAATGATATTGGGTAAATAATTTACAGAAGGGCTAATGCAGTTCATCTGATATTAGGCCTATCTGATATTTGACCACCTTTTCCTGTTTGGCAGAGGCTCGTCACTTATTTCTGCTTCGCTTGGTTGACTGGCAGTTACATTGCTTTTTAATGCCCCAATTTCTACCTGCAACATTGGTTTAGCATGTGATGTCCAAACTGCTCCATCGTTGGGTTGTCATGGAAACCTCTGGCTCTAAGCTGTTTAACAAAGAACTCTTCAATAGGTTCCTGGTTGAACTTGTCGCTTTGTACATATGTCTTACCTTCTACTTGCAGCAATTCCTTTGTAATTTCAACAAATGAGTTCACTGTGAATGAAAAAAAGAACAGCAACTGTTGTAACTTGAATTTGTAATGCTGATTTCCTTAAAAAACCACAGTATATAAAACCTGTGAAATCGATGTGAAAAAAACAATGAGTTTTTTCTTTTATTTATTTATTCATTCTATATTTTATTATTACTATTATCTAATATTTAGGGGGAGGAGAGGAGGAAGGGGGAGGAGGAAGAAAGAATGGGATTTTCTCAAATTTAAATGATTTTTGAATTTTCTTCATTCTTATACAACTCAACATTGTTAATGATGGAAAAGGTCCAAGTTAGTAAATTACTTGTGATCCAAAGAAGGTCGAAGGCGCACTCAGATGTTGAATAGAACAAAACATAGTAGAGTGTGTGCTTCAGTCTATATCACACACAGAGCCTTTTCTATGGCACACTCTAAAACTGAGGTATTATGCTTATCAAAGGTGTCCAAACAGCAGAAGGCATCCAAACAGCAGAAGGCATCCAAACAGCAGAAGGCATCCAAACAGCAGAAGGCATCCAAACAGCAGAAGGCATCCAAACAGCAGAAGGCATCTAAACAGCAGAAGGCACCCAAACAGCAGAAGGCATCCAAACAGCAGAAGGCATCCAAACAGCAGAAGGCATCCAAACAGCAGAAGGCATCCAAACAGCAGAAGGCATCCAAACAGCAGAAGGCATCCAAACAGCAGAAAGCATCCAAACAGCAGAAGGCACCCAAACAGCAGAAGGCATCCAAACAGCAGAAGGCATCCAAACAGCAGAAGGCATCCATAGGCATTCATTTTTTCAAACAAAATAATATTTAACACACCTGTTACATGAAATCCTTCTGAGGTGACATGGCTAATGCACCTCTGATTCTCCTTTTTACTGATCCCAAGAGCTCCTGATCTCTGCTTGCCATTCTGACAAAAAGCTAAGGAAGTCCTTCACCAACCACTGAAATTAAAACAAAAGGGAGTCATATATCAAAATAAGTCATTCTAAATGCTACAAAAAGTGTTTATAACAAGTACCAGTAGAAGTAAGTATTGGATACACATATTCAAATCCATTATCAGTTTGAAGCAAACCCTTTAAGCATATTAGCATAGCACAGAAAATGCTTTCTAGCACTACATTTTTCACCTGGATTCCTTCTGAGACACAGCACCTTGTTAGTTTTAAGAAAATGCTTTTAAATTAAAGACTTCCAGGAATTGAAAATCCATTTTTAAAGAAGATGTCAATTGTCCAAATAATGATATGCCATCAGTAAGTGTTAATACACTCAAGGGGTGATCTTTAAATCCCCCTGTCTATGCTGCAACCAACAAATGTCCTGAAAGCTGATGATTGGATATCATTTTAGTAAACATACACATAAAAGTGAATATAAAGCTACAAAAAAAATGCTTACCTCAAGCCTTCCAGGTTATGCTCTTTAAATTTTGTTCCGCAGAGATGGCGAAGAGACCTCAAAATGAGATGATACATTTCCATCTGAAATAAAGAAAATAATGAGGCAAAATACTAAATGATTTATCATCTTTACAGTATGTACAAATTCTGTGCGCACAGAGTGGTATGAGTAATTAGTAATGGCCACAAACTTAGCCTATTTATCATATGATTTACTAACATGATAACTACTGCAATATCTTTTGTACAATGATTACACAGATCAAATGATCACAAACGATTATAGAGTATCTCTGAGCAAATGCTGTACATACATGTACATGAAAATTGATAAGTTGTAAATGGCTTCTGCAGTTAAAATGCATTGCTAACTTACAGTAATAACAGTTGCTATTGACAATTTAAACACAATAAGATGGCCAGGGATTCAAATGCACAAGTTTACACAAGAGAGTCTCCTTTGAATGATGAATCTGAAATGCGACAGCATTTTCATAAAGTGCTTTTTGTTCATTCAACTTTTTATCCAATTCACCACTATTTTTCCACTTTTTTGTATAATGATTAAGACTCACTTGATCCAATTAAAACAAATCATCCTGGTGGGAAAATTTGGGAGGAACTTTGGAAGCAGGTTCTCTCGAAAAATTATCAGACTCATAAACTTCAGAGGTGAATGATGTAATCTTATCAATTGTTAAAGAATCGTTTGTGTAATCTTATGGCTCCCATGCAGTATCCCCGGCTACAGTAGCATTTTAGTCGTATGGTTCAGCATTGTACTAATCTTAATAAAAGAACAATGCATATTCATGAAGAAAGAACTTATTATGTATGTTTAAACTATGGCATATCCCTGCCGGCTGGGCAGCAAAGTTGCAAGGCCGCCAGCTGTACTAAGCTAGCTTAACTATAAAATAATGCATATTTTTTTTTATGTATCAATCATAATAAAGTAAATTAGGCATGACACAAAAATTACAGCCTAAAACTATCTAACTATGCCTTTCAATCATTTTAAACCTACAATTATTATTGTTATGTCATGAAGTGCAGTAACACATCATAGAAAGATGATATAAAAATTATTTCAACAATTTTAAAATGAAGAGCCAAAATATTGCACGCAAAAAGAAAAGAAAAAAAAGGGTAGGCCTGGTCCTACGCCTATTTCCCATTGTGTATTGAATCATTGTTTTGTAGGCTGAATAAAAATAAATTAAGGGAATTTTGTTTTGCCTTAGCCTGCACAAACTTCTGAGCCACATTACTACAGTGCATCACAACTGTAGTAATTTTTAAAAGAATCTAGCATTCAATCACCAAATGTAGCTTCAATTATTTTAGGCCTAGGCCTAGAATGGGTCCATTTTTTTTTTTTTAGTTAGGCCTAAGGCCTATTTGGGCACACTATCTTGACGAAGTTAGCACTGCAGTATTAACACCAGTAGGGCCTGGTATCAGTACCACTTTCTTGACCTTCGATTTTTAATCTTATTCCTACTATTTGAAGACTCAATTATTGAACAATTTCTAAACGTTTTTCAATATAACCCTGGATAAAAAGTAGTTGCCATGGACACAACCTGAAAATCTGACCAAAAAGTGCCCCAAAAAAGGGCGATTTTCTCGTTTGGAGAACATCGCACACATACTAGCGCTGTCAGAAGTGCATGAAGAAAGGTAAACAAGCCAACTTGACCCAGCGTCATTTGCAGGAACCTGCAGGAAATAACCCAAAAAACACAATTTAGGCAAGCTATTTTCCCAAATTTGCTTAAATTAGTAACCATTAATGTCACCAATAATATCAAGATAACTTACCGTTAAAAAATCCGATCGATTCCGGGTTTCTTTAATACTTTTGTAACGACTTGCTCTACAACTGCACATGACTTTCATTGAGAAACTACGGCAAATGACACACTGCGCAGCCGTATAACCTATGGCCGGGTCACTTGCAAAATGAAGAGAGTATAGTAATGACGTCATTTGCTCGCTTGCTCTAGCGCTCTCAGCGGCTACACGCACACTGCTTCAAAGGGACTTTTATGGGGCCCATGGGATGTGGATGTTGAGTGAATCTGCAGAGGATTAAGTTAAAGTCGTGGAGGGGGTTTTGTCAGTTTTTCTTTGCCAGAGGCTACGTTTTACGACCGTTAGATCTCCATGTGTAGAAGCTCTTTGGTAAAATTACACGATAACATACTTATAACAGCTGAACAGGAAACCTATAAACTATCATTTTCCTAATTCCATGAAGTATCAGACTATCTACCAATCAGGGAAGCTAAAGTACAATTCCGTTGTGAAAAATTGCGTCATTTGACGCGTTTTACGTCCCTTTTAAACATAGTTTATTGTTTTATTCATCCTGGAAATCTAAGAAAAGCGTTTAAGCATTTAAACTATAGGGCGCGCATGTCTTTAGGACTTTGCCGTAATAATTGTGTGAGTGTCTATCATAGCAAACTTAACACCGCGTACCAAGGCTATTTCGAAATAGTTCTTTCGTGAGATATTAATCGTGAGTTCGATACGAAAATCGTTAGTTATACATTAGAACATTACAGTAAAATACTGAATAGGCCTAATATCACATTGTATAACCTTGGTCAGACCATTGTCGGAAATGTTTTTGCCCCCACCATGGTCGGGTTGATCGACGCGGTTCCGCCGCCTATGAATTATGCGGGAAATGTCAAGTATGGACAGAAAGAGGTTTGAAAATTGCAACGATCACGCCGTTTCTGAGAATCTGGGGAAGCGGGAATAGTTAATTGAATTTTCTATTGAATAAGTTGCGAGGGATTGGCGCATGAGAGACAACCGTTGAAAGGTCAAATAGGGTAGTTAGCTATGTACTACGTGCTACTGGGGCAGGATAATTCCATGTATATCATATGAAAGATCATTTCAATATCCATCCCTAGTAAAATCCGCTTAGTGGTAAAAGGGCGATTTTTTGTGTACAAATAGGGCAGTAACTATGTAAGTTAAATGATTATGAATTAAAGTTCGAATTATCGCTATTTTTTAGGGCATTCACTGCCCTATTGCACCACGTTCAACGGGGCAGGAGGTAATTTCATGTATATCATATAAAAGATTATTTCAATATCTATCACTTACTATTATTGTTATTATTATTATTATTATTATCATCATTAATCAAAACATTTATATAGCGCAAATACTGTAAAATGATACATTGAAATGCGCTTTTTAAAACAAATGAATCAAATGATAAAATAAGATCAGTCTATAGTAAATAAAAATATAAAAATAGACTAGAATCATTAAAGCTGAATCATTGAATAAAAAGACAAAAGCGATAGGATCAACAATGAACGTAATAAGAGGATTAACCTAAAATGTTAAGAGTAAAATAAAACTTAGCAAGTCAGGTTGTATAGGCACTAAGATAGTAAAAAAGTAGACATACAAAATGAGAGCTATAAGATGTAAATATTTATAAAATTGTTAAAAGAATGAAAGGTCAAAAAGGTCATAATTACAGTAAAGAATAGTATCCGCTTAGTGGTACAAGAACGAATTTTTGTATAAATAGGAAAGTTAACTAAGTAAGTTCAATAATTATGGAATAAAGCTACTCCAGTCTAGCTACCCCACTGCCTCAATGATGAGCCAAGTGGGGTCACGGTGGCCCCCACTGCCTCAATGATGAGCCAATTGGGGTCACGGTGGCGGGAACCGTTAAAGTACGTTGGAGAAATTTGGCCCATGCAGTTGTGTCATATAAAGCTTCTTACGATTTGAGCAAACTTAAGTTTTACCGACTGTCCAAGATTTCCTCACTAATCTAAAATTTTAAGAAATTGAGGTCACAGAGTCAACTACAAATTTCTGCAAAATCATTGGAGTTTCCCATAAACTTTCATGATAAAAAAGACAAGCATTAGACTATATCAATTTCCGTTAATTAATAACGTCGTCCATGCACCTGTGCACCAATCACACATAGGCTACAAGTGAAATGACATCAGTGCGAACCGTGACCTTCCGTATCATCCATGATCCACCCACTTTATCGCTTTGGTATAGTTGTTTTTAAAATCAATTGTATGTAGGCTAACTACCAAGCAGCCAAGTTATGGATTGCTGTTTTGTATTGCTAATACGTCAGGCACTGCCCTAATAATTCGAGGTAGTATGTACAACCTTATGTTCTGATACTCTGGTACCCTGATGTATCTGGTCCCTGGTATATTCTCTTTTAATAGGAACATTTATGTTTCCATTAGAGAGGGAGGCTCGTCTCATTAAATACGGTAAAATTGGGGAATGCGATATTTTGACGTCACTTCCGGTTGTGGACGCACGATCCGATTAAGAAGAGAGAAATCCATGGTTTGTACAGCCAGACGCTAGTATGTACATTGTGTGTGCCGATTACATGCACAGCGTATTACGTTACAGTGACGGTACTGTCAGAAAGCGAAAGTGAAATATTAGTATTATAATACTACAATAATAGTCACCAAATGAAAATTACTGAGAAAAAAGAAGATGAAAGTAAAAGTCGCAATAAACGATTCTACCAAGGCTTGAACTCACGACTGTTGATAAAAAAATAAAAAAACTGCATCCGATCGCCGTAACCAACTGGACTTACTCGTATAATGACCTTCCAGGCGTTTTAAATAACTATATACCTTGCATTACGAGACAACGAATCCCGCAGCAAAATTTCAAGCAATCAAAAAATTTGAAAGGAATTCTAAATATTGTGCGCATATGACGATTTCGCCTCTTTAATATGCATGCTGCCGAACTGTTTGAAGGTTATACGTTTTTTTTAATAGGATGTTACACACAGTCACTTGACGTCTGATTTTTCGCTCAGAGACGTGCACGTGACAAAACTATAAAATAAGTTGCAAAAGAAGTAACAATATAACTCAAATAATTAACTTGATATGCTTATCAAGGAAAGGTATCGTTCAGTACATAAATTAAGAAATCGATCTGTTAACGTCACTTCCGGTTTCCTTATTGATTGTGAGAAATCTGTGATGCTATCGATAACACATGTATCAAATTCGGTACGGCAAATGTGTGATCGATAACATGGCAGATTTCTCGCGATCAATAGGGAAAACAGGAAGAGACGTTTCCAGCCCGGCAGTGTCTACTTCTGAACGTATTTCCCGTATCACCATTCTATACCCATATCACCATTCTATATTTTGCCGAATATGCTTCGCTCTCTTAGACCTGTAGACCCATCACCAAATTACACAATATGTTCATTCAATTGAAAAACCTCACACCGCGCTAGTTCTGTTCATTAGAACTATTTAAACACACACATACACACCCTCACGCACGCACATATTGCATACACACACCCACACACACAGATATATAAATATATATATATATATATATATATATATATATATATATATATATATATATATATATATATATATATATATATATATATATATATATATATATATATATATATATTATATATATATATATATATATATGTATACATATATATATATATATATATATATATATATATATATATATATATATATATATATATATATATATATATATATATATATATATATATATATATATATATATATATATATATATATATATATATATATATATATATATATATATATATATATATATCTACCTACTGTGTGTAGCGGTTATCATACCTGTCTGCAGACCACGAGGCCCCGGCTTCATTCCTGGGTGGGTAGACACGCAATTGCACCACAACTGGTTATCAAAGGCCGTGGACATTGACTCTGGTTGTCGATGTTATGTCTGTCCGTACGTCGTACCTGTGTTCTCGTCCGGTCGTATTAAGCGTTTCGTGAT
>JAIGNY010002700.1:857500-940955 GCA_020152595.1 Chiridota heheva | reverse complement strand
TAATCTGTTAACAATACAAGTGTTAGTAAGTTCTGAAGTTTAGCTAAGTTTGCCAGCATCTTGTTGTTCAGCCCAGAACATAAGCCTTAGGACGCATAAAGAAACATCCATGAGGCATAATTTTCTTGACGCCCGCAGGTCTTCCAAATTCAACATTGAAAAAGTGGAGAGCTGAGAAGTTGACATGGTTGAGGAAGGAAATAATTAATAGAAATACACTAAATACCTGTTATAAAGTTGAATTGTTCAAATAGCTTTGTCTAATATATAGCGAGAGCTTGCACGCTCACAAAAATATCGATTCTATAACCTTTCTTCCAGTCGTTTTTCTATCATTTATTTAGTTTCCTTTGCATCTTTGATAACTCCAAGTGCAGTAAGCCTATGTTTTGATGATAATATTTTAAAATAACTTAAAGAATGTATGGTGCAAAATTGAATCTTAAGTATATGAATGCCAAACATAATGCTTGGGCAGATTTAGGAGAAGCAATAAAGAAAAAAAGATACTAAACAATGAAAAAGCTTTAATCAGGAAAACTTATGTATGATCTGCATGCCATCTATGTCATCCACCATGTCCACCAGCCCGGCAGCATGCCTATTAACATGAACATTTATAACATAGAGAATATTGAAGTCATACAACCATATTGTTTATATGTTGCAATAAAATGTCATAGTTTTCTAATTCATGTACTTGAAATATCAAAAAACATTGTGTTGAAAAACATTTGAATTTTCAAAATGGCCGTTTCGCTCCTAAAATCCTAGCTCTATTGAAAGCCTAGCTCTATTGTCTATTTTTTCTAATATTTTAAAAACGGCGTGGTGAACATATCAAATGCGAGTGGAAAAGTTGTAGCCATGACAGTATTGAAGATATTTTCATGAGTTTTAAGTTTCCCCTAGCAAAGATATTTTTCCCAGACGTATTTCAAATTTGAAATATGTAACACTGCATACGGCTTGAACGTTAGGATAGCAAAGGATCATGGGGAATATCACAAAATGGCGACTTCCATGTAGCAACACGTTCCTATTTTTACAAAAATTTCTGTTCCCATTAATAGGCATGCTGCCGGACTGTCCACAGGGCTTAAATCCACGGCTTGGTTGTCATCTTAAATAGCACATGTCAGACATGCATTCCAACCAAGTATATACCCGTCTAGCTATATCATGCAATTTTTTTGGTAGATCTGAGTAAAACCACAAAACGTCACTAATGGTAGAAATATTTACGGGAAATTGCATGTGGTATCTTGAATGTTAGTACATGTTTTGTAATAAATATGCAAAGGCATCTCCCCTGTCTATCCTATTGCTGGGGGAGAAAGCCACTTTTTATTTTACATTTTATCTCATCAACCACGTATACATATATCTGGGGATGAGATATTGTAGTCACTTTGCTGTATAGGCATGTATAGGCAAATAATTCCCTGTACCTCCTATACTACATGGCCACCCCCTTGATATTAGGAGGCTGCTGGGGCCCACCAGGGCCACATATTAGGGGTCATAGGTTTTTAGAATGGGTGATTTTTGTATCTGTCCGTGGGTTTTTGTGTGTGTGTGTGTGTTTGTGTGTATGTGCATGTGTGCGTATGCAACCATTAATGTTGTGTCGCTTATAACTCAAAAACTGTAATACACACATAAACCAATACTGGCGGAAGGGTACCCCTGACCAGGAACTTTTGTCTCCAAAGTTTTGGTGTACAAAGGTCAAAGGTCACACGTCAAATGAAACAAGTTTTTGGTAATGGCTGTATATTTTAAAGGAATTACTTGGTATCTTTACACATTGCATAGGTGGGAGGGTTTAACATTCCAACCAAAATTAAAACAAGAAAGCAATCCACGGAGTTGCTGATCTCATCACCTGAAGCGTACAGCATAGTGGGGGAAATAGCTATGAGTGTCACTAAAGCTTTGTGACTTTTGATTAGATGCACTGCCCATGCGAGCTCGAGTACAAGCAGATGTTGAGACAGGCTTGGCTATCTTTCTTTAGGCATGTTAATAGATTGTACTGCCCATGGATGCGAGTACAAACAGACCTTTAACCTTTTGACCCCCAAGTCTGTGGGACACAAATTCATGTTCCAATGTATCATTGTAAAACATAGGGTTGGTATAGGTCTTGAACGTTTTTAGTTAAAAATGGCTCCAAAATGTACAAATTAGTACACAATTACCCCTAAAGTCACATATTTGACCTCTTATCTCTGCCCCTTGACCCTAATTTCTGAAATAACTTCTGAAATGTTGTACATTTATTACACTATTCATGCTTACGTCACCCTTACCATTCATAACTATAGGGAAAAATGGTGAAAAGAAGTCAATAACTCTGTGACCTTTGAGCTTTTGACCCCATAGTCCACAGGACACAAATTCATGTACCAAGGTATCATGGTACAACATAGAGTTGGTATAGATCTTGCAATTCTGGAAATTAAAGTGGGACAAATTTGGTAAAAAGTAGTACACAATTATCCCCTAAAATCACATATTTGACCTCTAAACTCTGACCCTTGACCCTAATCACTAATATAATTTCTGAAATTTTTCAGATTTATCACACCATTCATGCTTACGTCACCCTTACCATTCATAACTATAGGGGAAAATGGTGAAAAAGGTCAATAGCTCTGTAACTTTTGACCTTTGACCTCATTATCAACGGAACACAAACTCATGTACCAAAATGTCATGGTACAACATAGAGTTGTTAATGGTATTGTATTTTTTTAGTTAAAAATGCCAAAAAAATATACAAATTAGTACATAATTCCCCCCCCTCCCCCCTTTAAAAAAAAATCACATATTTGACCCCTGATCCTTGACCCTAATCACTGAAATGACTTCTGAAATTTGTCACATTTATCGTACCCTACTATATGACACCATTCATGCTCACGTCACACTTACCATTCTATAACTATAGGGAAAATGGTGAAAAAAGTCAATAGTTCAAATAGTACTGACACTTGACTACTACTAGCTGACTAGGCTATAGGGGAAACTCACAAAGTCACAATTACGGCCCTCTGCTTGGATAGCGCCGAACAAACTGAACACTATAGCTAGGATTAGGGGAAGACAACATCATGACTCCCCAGTCCGTGATAGGTACTTTGGACGGAGATGTACCAGATATCCTAGTGGTCCAACCAGGGGCGTAACTTAAGGGAGGAAGGAGGGGGGGGGGTTATACCTTTAAAAAAAAAAATCGTCGGGCAGTTCTAATTTTTAATATTTCTTTGGGCAAAAACAATGGCCAGTATTGAAGACAACAGTTGTAGGAAAATTAATATGGTTATTATTTTAATCTTATGGGCGAACGACAGGGCCTTTTTTACATACTACTTGGTACAAAGATTGGAGACCACACGGGAAATTCAGAGACCAGTGGTGGTAAAATCTGATGACTGATATCCAAAAACAAGCGATGCTAAACTTGAATTTCATAAGGTTGTGAGATAAAGATTCCCATACGTCGGTTGGTAGCTAAGCTCACGCATAACTTTTTTTAAAAACCTTCCTTAATTTATAGTAATGGTGTGCCATAGGTGTGTATAAAACAAAGCGTCCTTATGTATAGGCCATGGATTTGTATGTATATTATACACTCTTGCGCTCCGGACAGGGAGAGGGGTGGGAGAGGGGTGGGAGAGGGGGTGGGAAAGGGGTGGGAGAGGGGTGGAAAAGGGGTGGGAGGGGGTGGGAGAGGGGTGAGAGAGGAGATGGGAGAGGGAGAGGATGGTGGGAGAGGGGAACTTCCCCCACTTATTTCTGAATCTATATCTTTTGTGTGGTGAATCTTTGGCATCTCAGCATGATTTTGTGGTTTTTCCCTCTCCCCACATTTGACTCCCCCCCCCCCCAACAAGTTCGGTTGGTAAATTCCACCCATGCCCTAAACTTACATAATCTAACCTAAACCTAACTCTACACCTTAACATCTAGAAATTAATAATGAATTATTAGTGATTAATAATTAGTTTTTAATCATACATTTGTATGTCCTAACCTATAACTAGACTGAAACACTTCTAAACCGAAGCAGCCGTACTTATTCAGTGTCACTCGTCGCTACATTCGTACATTGTGTGCCCCTCCCCCTCCTTCCCCCCCCCCCCTTTTTCTCTCCGCCCTTCCCAAATCAATTGTTGAATTTTCTTAATTTTCATGAGAACAATTTATCCTCTGCCTGTTTAGAAGAACCACCCTATAATGCTTATAGGCTATGTGAGTCGATCTTAACATGAGAATTTAAAATTGTCTTTTTACAGTCTGGTCTGATCATCACTTAAATTTTCCGAACTTTGTCAGTTTGTGTTGATTTTCAGCCATTTTGGGGCATCAAAGACAAGGTATCTTTAGACAGAGGTTTTATGTTTATCTGAATTGATTTTAAGATGTGAATTTGAAATTGTATTCTTTATAAATGGGGCTTTAAAAGATTGTATACATGACTTCCGCACACTTTTTTCAACATAATATAATCAACTATACATTTCTATACATTGTTTTTTCTTCTCAGAAACCTGGAGTAAAAGGGAGGGAGGAGGGAGGGGGGAGGGTATGCATAAGAAACATTACGCCCAATCTTCGCTACAAATTTTCAGTCTTTTCACCCGACAGAACCTCCATTTCGGCGGGTATGACTTCTAGACTCCGCTAAAAGCAATTAAGAACCCACCACAGATAGTTCAGTGATTTTACACATCAGTAATTACACTCCCAATCATCTATATGAACACAATGGAACTTAATGTGAAGAGCCAGGTATTATGGATTTGGTTAATGCAGGCCACTGTAATGTGGGGCTGAGGATTCATTTGGATTTTTAAAAGGATGCTTTCATTTGTGAATTATAACACTCTGGTGAGTTTGGATGCATTGGACTGAAAATTTATAGCTGCAGAGTTGATTATCATGATATATTTTACAAAAATGAAGGAAAATTGACAAAAATTGAAGGAAATTTCCCAAAATTGAACAGAACTCCTCAAACATTTCAAAAATTGAAGCAAATTTCACGAAAATGATAGAATTTATACGAAAATAGAAACTATTTTTTTTTAAATAATAAAAATTTCACGAAAATTTAAGAAAATTTCCTAAAAAATTGTAGACAACTTTTTAAAAGCTAAAGAAAATTTCCCGAAAATCAAAAAACATTGAAATTTTGGCCTCTTTCATGGGGCATTGAAGATTATCCTGTTCTTCATATATCATGCGTGTGACCACTACTTCACCCAAAGTTCAATGAATCCCCAAAGAACCAAAAGAACCCCTAACAATCTCCTTCTTGATATCCGCTTCTTTAAGTGAAAATTAACGAACACCATGAATAACCTTTCTAGGCTTTAGTGAGCAGATTACTGATACTTTGAAGTGAGACTATTACTGGTACTTTAAAGGTCATCGCTTCTATCGATGTCCAAATGGCAATTAAATGAATGGGACACACGAGAGCCCATTTTATTGGGGTTTTCAGATATGCGCTCTTACAATCTACCTCGAGAGACAACAAGTCACAAGCGCGAGAAAAAGTTTACATCACATATTACGATGGAGGATCATGGTGGATATGCAATAAAATATCATTTGAGCGAAATAAAATATATGTTGCAAAACGGTCAAAAAATATTTAAGAAAAGAATTTAGGCCTGTACAGCTAAAAGAAAGTCTAGCTTAGTCAATAATTGTTCTTTAGGCAGTTATTGCATATTTGTTTTAATGAATTTCATGTCCATGTCGTGATGCTCAATACATAAGTGTAGGAACGGGGAGGGCAGGGGGAATGTGCCCCACACAAAAATGAAAAACGTGCCAATTTTTAAAATGAAAAGTTCACTTCAATTTCTGTCAAGGTGCGAGAATTTGTGCCGGAATTTGCTGACACTTCTAAACAAATATTGCAAAAGTGCCTTTTCAAAATGAATACTGCTTGGGCTCAGAGATTCTGTCTACTGGAGAAGGGAAGGAGGGGGTCTTCATTTATCTAATAAGAAATGAAATTAGGACGATAACTGTTTTGTTATTATAGATTTTGGCTCAGTAATTGCCAAACTCCTTACCCGGACCAACTCAGCCTCATGACGCATACCAACATGAAAAGAGGGCAGAATTTTTCTACCGAAAGTGGGGCAAAGTCAAAAATTTGGGGGAGGTGGGGAAGCCAAAATTACGCTAAGATGCCGAAAATAATCTTACAAAAGGTACACATTCGGGAACAATGTGTGTGTGTGTACATGAAGAACGGTGACGATTCTCGTTTACATTCACCATGTGGTATATGTTATGTTTTGTTGTCTGATCTCGTTCATACTTTCAACATCCAAGCTTTGTTATTATTGGAACGCACGTTAGTTGTTCGATTTAGTGGTGTACGCGCGCGGATTCTTTAGACGCTTGACGTTCGCAGTGTTTTCAATTAATTAGGTACAGACACTTCAACTAGAGAGCGTGACGTCATTCGCCCTATACTACGTATAGGCCGAAGGCCGAGAGTCAAAACTTAGTCCTATACCTCAATGCATGATACTTTTTTGGTTCGTCCTCCACCCATGTTGGTTCCAAGTGAGGGCAGTAGATATGTCGGTACATTGAAAATTGAAGTCAATAAAGAATAGGCAAACTGCAAATTTAACCTACAAAATAAAAATTGAAATTCTTTACTTTAAAAAATGAGTTATATTTATATTAGTTTTAATCATTACTTGTCTTTCTAACCAAGATTAACGTTCATTTTATTTCTAACAAGAACACAAAAACAACGGTTTCTTTTTACAGTACATGCAGGACGACAATACTTTAGCGCAGCGTTAAATTGTATACAGGCATGTATCGCACCTACTATTAACTGAGGCCTAAGTGATAAGTATATTTTAAGAAAAATACTACGCGAACAAACTTTCTGATCAGGAATAAATGATTAAAACTAGTAGATGTCTTGAACAATTTCAGTAAATCTAAAATAATGTGCTATCTTAATTGTGACAGTTGTTGTTGAACAGTCTGAAGCTAGCTAACGTCGTAATACACCGTTAGGCTTTACTTAGTTTAACCTAAAGTGACTGACGTAAACGCTGACTAATATGGGTAATAATTTTAGTTTTATTTAGGAACAAGAATAGCTTGCTTAACAAATCTTATTTTATTGAGACATGTATGTAGCGATTTATTGCTTTCAAAAAGCGTTGCCGGGGTAATCTTGGGTCATTGTGTAGCCTTGCCAGGCTACAGTAACGTTAGTGTAACTTAGGCCTACATTGTATGAAACCACTTGCAATTTGGTAGCATAACGTTAGGGTTATGTACATAACCATGATATTGACTTGTAAAAGGTCTGTCATGATAAAAATGTCATGCTTGAGATGCAGCATTACAATTGTTAGCTAGGGTGGGTGGGCATGATACCAATATAGATCTAGGTCTAATTAGTTTTATAGATGGTAATCAACAAAACACCCATCAAATAAAGTCTAAACATACTGGACAACTGGCAGATAGGTGTGTATAAAACAAAGTGCCAACTTGTTTAGATAGGTAAAGATACAGTAGATCAAATTAGTCACTTATTACTTTTATTTCTATTTTAATAAACTTAAGTTTTCAGTTTCATTCACATTTTTCAGTTCAACATTATTTACCAACAATTGCAAGCCCTAAATTTAGTTTAAGTTTAAATAATAATCATAAAATTCTTTGGAATAGGCCCATATGTTGTATTGCAGCCTGCATTTGTTTATTCTATGTGTATTACTTATTGAAGTTGCTTTCAATTTGTTTGCAAGTTTCTCAAGCCCTCGAGTTGGGAAGATAAAAAAGCTCCACTTGCAAATTTTGCTTCATGCAATTTCTTTTCTCATTGATAGGCAATCTTTAGTTCTGCTCTCATTTGTTTTTGCTTTGGTATCCAATGAACAAATTATTACAGTGCAATAGTATTCCAACTTTCATGTTGTATGATTGTTAAAAATCATTGATTGTACTACAGAGTACGAATATTTTTTGCAATGTAAATTAATTTTGTACCAGACTGGTGAGCTGAATACCTGTATATCATTTTGTAGTACACAATACACAGGTACATGTATAATGGGTTTTTTGGTAGTGGAATGTACTATTATCAGGTTATGAGGATATGACATGGTAATTTTAGTGTACCTTTTTATACATACAATTTTGTCTGCCTAACCAAAAAAGACACAAACCCCAAGTGAAAATTTAACATGAAAACCAGCAGACCAGGCTTTTATTTGCAGTAAACAGACATGAAAAATCACACTGTCTTTTACTAGGCTTAACTCAGTTGAATATAGGCCACACTTTACAACCTTAGAGATCTATAGTTGTTAGACTGAATAGGAAGAAGCTCAGATTTTGTTGATTTAGGTTTCTTTCTTAAAAACTCATATTGTGAAATAATAACATACTGTGGTATATATATACCTACATCAACATCACTTCACACAGTTTGCTAATTTCAGCTAAAGCCGTAGTGATAAGTACAGTGGAGGACTTATGGCAGCTTTGACATCACAATTTTGATTTTCTGCAATGATCACCTGTATAAATCTAACTTTAAAAACTTGTAATCAACTTTACAAACATTCCTGACAGTTTCCTAATGAGACATCTTCTGTGGATGAACGTACTGCCATAAGTCCTCCACTACACTTATCACTAAAGCTTTAGCTGAAATTAGCAAACTTTGTGAAGTGATGTTGATGTAGGTATAGATATACCACAGTATGTTATTATTTCACAATATGAGTTTTTAAGAAAGAAACCTAAATCAACAAAATCTGAGCTTCTTCCTATTCAGTCTAACAACTATAGATCCCCATGGTTGTAAAGTGTGGCCTATATTGAACTGAGTTAAGCCTAGTAAAAGGCAGTGTGTTTTTCATGTCTGTTTACTGCAAATAAAAGCCTGGTCTGCTGTTTTTCATGTTGAATTTTCACTTGGGGTTTGTGTCTTTTTTGGTTAGGCAGACAAAATTTTATGTATAAAAGGTACACTAAAATTACCATGTGATATCCTCATAACCTGATTACATTCTACTACCAAGAAAAATCATTACACATGTGTCTGGAGTCAGAAAACATTTGGGCAGGGTATTGTGTACTACAAAATGATATACAGGTATTCAGCTCATTAATATCTGGTACAAAATTAATTTACATTGCACAAAATATTCGTACTCTGTAGTACAGTCAATGATTTTTAACAATCATACAACATAAAAGTTGGAATACTATTGCACTGTAATAATTTGTTCATTGGATACCAAAGCAAAAACAACTGCGAGCAGAACTAAAGATTGTCTATCAATGAGAAGAGAAATTGCATGAGCAAAATTTTTAAGTGGAGCTTTTTTATTTTTCCAACTTGAAAGCTTGAAAAACTTTTGCAAACAAATTGAAAGCAACTTTAATAAGTAATACACATAGAATAAAAAAATGCAGGCTGCAATACAACATAGGGCTATTCCAAAGACTTTTATGATATATTTTTAATCCAAACTTTATGAATTTAGGGCTTGCAATTGTTGGTAAATGATGTTGAACAGAAAAATGTGAATGAAACTGAAAACTTAAGTTTATTAAAATAGAAATAAAAGTAATAAGCGAACAATTTGATCCACTGTATCTCTACCTATTAAAACAAGTTGGCACTTAAATTACTTTTACTTTTGTTTTATACACACCTACCTGCCAGTTGGTCAGTCTGTTAAGACTTTGTTTGATGGGTGTTTTGTTGATTACCAACTATAAAACTAATTAAACCTAGGCCTATATTGATCTCATGGCCACCCACCCTAGCTAACAATTGTAATGCTGCATCTCAAGCATGGTCTTTTTATCATGACAGACATTTACAAGTCAACACCATGGTAATGTACATAGCCCTAACGTTATGCTACCAAATTGCAAGTGGTTTCACACAATGTAGGCCTAAGTTACACTCACGTTAATGTAGCCTGGCTAGGCAACACAAGGAACCAAGATTACCCCGGCAACGCTTTTGAAAGCAATAAATTGCAACATACATGTCTCAATAAAATAAGATTTGTTAAGCAACTTATTCTTGTTCCTAAATAAAACTAAATTTATTGCTCATATGTGTCAGCGTTTACGTCGGTCAGTTAAGGTTAAACTAAATAGGGCCTGACGGTGTACATACGACGTTAGCTAGCTTCAGACTGTTCAACAACAATTGGCACAATTAAGATAGCACATCATATTAGATTTGAAATTGTTCCAGACATCTACTAGTTTTCATCATTTATTCCTGATCAGAAAGGTTGTTCGCGTAGTATTTTTCTTAAAATATACTTAGTTAGACCTTAGTTAGTAGGTGCGATACATGTCTGTCTACAATCTAACGCTGCGCTAAAGTATTTTCGTCCTGCATGTACTGTAAAGAGAAATCGTTGTTTTTGTGTTCTTGTTAGAAATAAAATGAACGTTAATCTTGGTTAAAAAGACAAGTTATGATTAAAACTAATTTAAATATAATTTACATTTGAAAGTAAAGAATTTCATATTTCATTTTTTAGGTTAAATTTGCAGTTTTCGTATTTTTTATTGACTCTAATTTTTAATGTACCGACATAACTACTGCCCTCACTTGGAACCAGTATAGGTAGAGGACGAACCAAAAAGTATCACGCACTGAGGTATAGGAGTTTCGACTCTCGGCCTTCAGCCTATACGTAGTATACGGCGAATGACATCACGCTCTCTGGTTGAAGTGTATGTACCTAATTAATTGAAAACACTGCGAACGTCAAGCGTCTAAAGAATCCGCGCGCGTACACCACTAAATCGAACACCTAATGTGCGTTCCAATGATAAGAATGCTTGGATGTTGATTATATGAACGAGATCGGACAACAAAACATAACATATACCACATGGTGAATGTAAACGAGAATCGTCACCATTGTTCATGTACACACACACACACACACACACACACATTGTTTCCGAATGTGTACCTTTCAGCCTTTTGTAAGATTTTCTGCATCTTAGCGTGATTTTGTCTTCCCCCTTATACTTTTGACTTTGCCCCACTTTCGGATGAAGACCCCCCTCCCCTCCCCCGATTCTCCAGTAGACAGAATTTCTGAGCCCAAGCAGTATTTTTTTGAAAACGCACTTTTGCAATATTTGTTTAAAAGTGTCCGCAAATTCCGGCACAAATTTTCGCACCTTTGACAGTAATTGAGGTGAACTTTTCATTTTTTAAATTGGCAGCTTTTTTTTATTTTTGTGTGGGGCACATTCCACCTGCCCTCCCCGTCCTACACTTTTGTATTGAGCATCACGACATGGACATGAAATGCATTAAAACAAATATGCAATAACTGCCTAAAGAACAATTATTGACTAAGCTAGACTTTCTTTTAGCTGTACAGGCCTAAATTCTTTTCCCAAATATTTGTTGACCGTTTTGCAACATCTATTCTATTTCGCACAAATGATATTTTATTGCATATCAAACATGCTCCTCCATCGTAATGTGTGATGTTAACTTTTTCTCGCGCTTGTGACTTGTTGTCTCTCGAGGAAGATTGTAAGTGCGCATATCTGAAAACTAACACTCGCCAGCAGAATCTGGCCTGACCTGTGCGTTACTTGTGTACGCCCGTTGCGAGTCGGACGGCCAAAGTTGTCAAGGCCAAGGATTAGCTCCAAAAATCATTCAATTTCATCCTTTTTTGTTGTATATAAGGAGAAAAAATGTATTTAGTAAGTTTATAGTATTATTGTCTTCAAATTGGTAGCTTGTCAGTACTATTTTTAATGGTTTTGCCATCATAATTTGTAAAAGTGTTGGTCGTATGATAAGTCAAAATGAAAATCCCAATTAAAGTTTGTGTTAGGTTGTCTCACTTAGTATTGCAAGTAGCGTGTAGCATGTAGCTGTGTAGGGCATACTGGGTGAGATGTGTATCTCACTAGTACGCAAGGTGCACGATTTGTAGTCTTCCCGTAAACCGTGTACGCCGCCAAGTGAAAAATCAAAACACCGGAACAGATATATTTGGAATTAGTTTTCCTAACCATGCCATTGGTATATTGAAGATGCAAACCTTCAAACCACGCATGCAGTTTCAAAAAGAATAAAAAACGTAAATACAAATCCTAAGCATGTAAGAACAAGAGTATTGGTATTAAAACCAGTGTTTCATTGCATTTAGACCTCAACGAATTATTATAATAACTACCTCGTTTCCTTTTCGGTAAGTTACACTTTTAAATACCGTTGTTACGAATTAATCTTATTCTGATTTCGATACGTTACAGTTACGCCTAGGCTAATGGTATTCAAAGAGAAAAGAAATAACATGTCTAAAAATAGTAATTAGTAATTGGTTATTTCCGTGTAGTTATATTACAGTAGCTTACTGATTCTTATATCAACGAAACTTTAGGCACATAAACTGACAATGAAACTTATTTTCACCTTTCTGATGCGGTGCTTGAATGGGGTGAATGGGACTGGGAAAAGTCAAAGTTGAACTGTTATGAGGTCAAAGTTAGAGTTGTGGATGGGACAAAGGGTATAGAGTGTAAGGTGTGATATGCATGTGATAGTTTAGCTTTTGAAAAGTCAAGAGTCAAAAAGGTCAAATATTTGTTCAAAATGAAGTGATTTGAGCCAATATAAACGTAAAAAGTACACGGCCGATTGTGATCAAAGTGGTACCTTGTAAGGTGAAATTGTCGCGCAGACTTTCGAGTACAAATGTCAAGTGGTAATCTGGTAATAAACCTATTTTTACTTCTGGCTTTTAGCATGAGCCAATCTAATTGTTGAAGCATGTTATCTACACTATAGATTTGAGTAGTCTGGCATTCAAAACCTTGCTGCTCTTCTTTGTAAAAGCTTAGCATCCCCCACCCCCTTCCCCCTCCCCCACTCATTCGTCGAGCTATCTACGGATGATAATGTAATCAATATCAATTTTAGATAGAAAACAAAAACGAAAATATATTTATGTATATTATCAACCAAATTTAAATACAATCTTACAATGAAGTATATGTAATCATGAAATGTGAAATTATTATTTGAAATTTGTATCATCTACACTTTCTTGTTCAGTTGATAATATATTTCTCTTTTGTAAAAACGGAGACCATATCGAAGAACGCTTTGTACACTCTTTTGATGATTTCGCCATACTCTTTTGATTACCCCCGACACACACACACACACAAACACCCACCCCATCCGTTACTGCTGCAATTGTAAGACTTATTATAGAATTTAAGTAAAACGGCAAAGGAAAATTCCCAGGTGTGCGTTACTTCTATAGTAACACATATCACCTTATGAACTACAGGGTGCATGTCAGAAATTTAATATTTCAAATTTACAATAAACTTAATTAAAAGAGATAAGTATCGAACTAGCCGTGCGGGTAACCCATACTGCATGAGAATATGTGCAGCATTTTAGCGGATTTAGAATCTAACGCTTCAGGATCATAAGAAAGATCCACACGACCACAGCTGGCAGCTCACAAAATTTTACAATAATTATAGTATTTAAACTTGAAAATAATTGTACTACCGTGAATCAAACATGCATATTTAGTTTTATAATTATGCAATGCCTTGTTGGAATGATAACACATCCAGTATCATTGTTGTAGAGCGCCAACTACTGGTGCTCTATTTGAGCGTCTTTTCCATTACTATTAGTAAAAAACAAAAAATATAGGGGCAGCGGCGTTGCCAGGCTTAACAGGATTAAAAAATTGGGGGGTTCAAATTAAGGAGCTAAAATTCGCATACCTCTTACTAGCCTGACAATCGCGTCCAGGGGCGTAGGAACCGGGAGGCCATGACCAAGCCCCCTCCCCCAATATTTTACTGGGGGAGGGGGGGTACCATTTTGGCCCCCCAAAAAAATTAAGGTCTAGGGGCCGAATTGATTTTGACGAGTTAGATTCCATCTTTTTTTCCGGAAATCTTCAAATTTTCTTCATTTTCGTGAAATTTGCTTCAATTTGTGTGCAATATTCTTCATTTTTGGAGAACATCTTCCATTTTAAAGAAGTTGTCTTCATTTTTCGTCAAATTTGCTTCACCATTCTATGCAATTTACCTCATTTTTAGAAACAAAAATCGTTTTCCAGAAGTCTTCATTTTTCGGGAAATTTGCTTCAATCTTTGTGCAATTTCCTTCATTTTCGTAAAATTTGCTTCAATTGTTGTGCAATTTCCTTCATTTTCAAGAAAATTGATTTAATTTTCGAGAAATTTCCTTCATTTTCGGAAATATTTTAATATTTCTAATAATGTAAAGACCCCCTCAGCGCCTTTTTTTTTTTTAAATAGTGTTTGGACTGTGATAAGAGACTTATACAATTTTTATACCGAGGTTTGTTGAGGCAAATGATACAATCTCTCCCCTCCCCCTTTCCCCCCTCCCCTCCCTTCTCCCTCCTCTCCCCTATATCAAATATTTTCCTACGCTGCCGCTACGTCCCTGGAACAGTTGGCCTCGTAAATTGTGCCAGGATTTAATTGGTCTTTCATATTCACATGAATTTCGGCCTGTTTTTTTTTTTTTGCGCAGTATGCGCAGATCGTCAAATTGCGCATATTTACGTACGATACTCGACTGCGATTTTCTGCCTTTATGAACATTGTTTTGAATAAGCCAAAAATACCATCAAGAAGAAATATGAGCAGCAACGATGTTGGGTAGGTTAAAGACTAACTTAACTTTATTATACCCGAGGAATTTGAACTTAAAAAAAAGATTGAAGGAAATCGGCACAGACGATTTATTGATTTAGACTTGCACATGTTACTAGCATAGGCCTAGGCCTAGCCTACTTGTAAAATGTTAGGCTCGGTACACGGACCAATACATCTCAAATGAGGTCAAAATAACACTAGGCTGGCAAAAGTGAGAACGGAATTTCTGTTAATTCTATCTGTTATGTTAATGCAGCTAGGACTCTAGCCGACAACAAGTTCTATGCGAAAATTTACACCTTAAAATTTCCAAATCCAATGTTCAATTAATCTTCGAGAACAATGGAAAGTAGGACTCGGAGTAGGCCTAGGCCTGGGAGAACCTAATTTCGTGCATTTAATTTTAAGTAAGAAAATGGCGATTTTTTTTATGTAAAAAACGAGAACTTACCTTTAAAAATTCTTTGAAGGTGTCACTAAACTTCTCCCTTTGTAACGATTATGAATAGAAAAGAAAGTTCCATGAAAAAGTCAAGCGATAACAAAACTCGAGCGTGTTCTCTTAAGTTTGATGGTCTCCTAATTGCTTGCATCTAATGGCGCACTTTGGCTTTTGCTTGTATTCATTAAAAAAACTAGAAGTCTCTGTAAAACAGTATGCAAAATGATGTTTTCAAACAGTTAACGTTAATAGATCATTGAAACATCAAAAAAGAACTATCAAAAATCACTCTTCCGAGTCTTTACAATGGGGGTATAAGATTGAAAAACAATTGCACTAAAACACATTTTGATTCAATAGCTTATTTTTTAGTGATATCTGGTGAAAGAATCTAGGCCTACCTAGACCTTTCAATTGTTTCTTTAACTTGCTTTTATTGTGTATTAACACTAACATATTATTTATTCGAATTGAAGAATACTGTAGGAAAATATAAATTTTTCACGCCCTATCGCGGGACGGAAATGAACTTTTGTAACGTCATAGGCTTAAGTTACAGTTTAAGTTCTTAAATATTCATCAGTTTTGAACCCGATGTGACCTTTGTTAATTATTGTGTACATAGCTTGGGCCATCATTACATAATAAAACGTCCTTAATCCTAACATCAGTGACACCACATGGATGTGTGTGTACGAGTGAGAAGGAAAAATTGCTGGCTCAACTGGACTAGTAATTTTTGAAAGGAAAATATTTTGTATGATGTGATTTATATTGCATTTTAAGTAAGAAATATTGGTCTCCCATACTGTAGCGTCATTTTCACGATTTTGAATGTAAGATTTAGCTTGTAAGTCCGATTGTTCGAAATTGGTTGCTATGCTGGGTGGAATTGAACATATTACGTGAGTGCACGAAATTAGGGGGTGCACGAAATTAGGTTCAGTTACTATACTAGTGTAGGCCTAAAGTTACATAGTGAGATAAATATCTCCCTCAGTATGCCCTACATGCTGCACACTACTTGCAATACTGAGTGAGACAACCTAACATAAACTTCCATTGGGATTTTCATTTTGACCTATCATACGACCAACACTTTTACAAATTATGATGGCAAAACAATTTAATTAATATTGTAAACTACTAGCCTAATTACAAAAAAGAATGAATTTTAATGATTTTCGGAGCTAATCGTTCAACTTGACAACTAAGGCTTACCTTGTTATTTGGTTCTTCACGGCTTCAGTAGATGTTTGGGTAGATGTATCTAATTAGTTGAAAAGTTGTTAAACAGCATTGGTGAATTCAAAGTGCATATAGCATTAAATCAAACACTCTGCGCATTTGCTTACAAATATTTTCAAATTAGCAGTTGCCAGCACACTCAGGTGATACGCGCACTAATTGTGTACACGTTTTCAAAAGTGAGGGTAGTACAAAGTGGTCAGAATGTCATTTCTTCAGTAATTTAGATGTTTTTTTACATACAAAGTGTGCATAATTTCATTTGTAACTTAGTTTGAAAGATACTTTAATGTTTGAAGATGCTAATGAAATCAAAATTATAGCTCGTAAGTACTTTTGTCAGTTTTGAGAAGGGTTTTCAACTATTAATTTCATGACTATGTTATTTGTTGTTGTCTGAGTGATTTTCAACATTACTAGTGTATTGTGCATTGTCTCACTCAGTATGCAAGTATTAACTTGCAAGTACAGTAGTGCCTACTGAGTGAGGTGTCTATCTTACTAAGGCCTACTTTGCTATTTGGTTCTTCACGGCTCCAGAAATGGAACGGTAGGCCTAACGTTACTTATGCACTTGTCAGTTGTATGACTCGCCCCTACTACCCCCGGCAATGTCAGTCAGTTCGACAAATTGCCTGTCCGGACGTCCGGGACAACCAAAAAACTTGTCTGGCAAGCCTAATTTTAAAAGAACTTACCCGCCAGGCAATCATTTATTCTTCCCAAGATGGCCCTTAATAAAATTTGAAATACGTTATACAACATGTTACACGGTCCATACTTTACAAGAAATTCAAAAAATAATCGTAAAAATAGTCATAATATGACTTACGACTGGAATAATCCAGAACGGTTTGATTAATCTTTGATGTAAAGAATGCGACAGTACTGCGATGCTCGTACATATACATGACATACAGGGGTTTCATTCCCTTTAGCGATGCCTGGCCTAATCACAGTACTGTGCCGTGTACAGTATGTAAGTAGCGCTAATGTAACTAGACTTTTTGTACAATATCTACAGCAGATCTGCATGCAGTGCTTGTTTTGTGGGGCCCTGGGTCATATACATGCATTAATTTCTAGTTTTATTCCATCATGAATATAAATAAATCCCGCAAAGGATTTGGTGGCATGCCGCATACCGAAAGTTGGCTCGCCTCCTTTATTGTCCCCATGCGTTACATCATAGAACGGAATTACTAATATAATGACTCACACTTTAAATATGCATACAGTATGTGGACAATGTTTTGAATTTTGATTTCTGTTGTGTTTTTTTTTTGCAGAAAGATTTTTATAGGAGGTGTGAATAGAGATACTTCTGATGGTAAGTAACATTGTAAGATTTGTGTTATGATTTACTGACTTGTTGAATAAATTACAAGCTCTCTCGGAAAAATACCCTGAATAAAATTATCTCCTTTCTTCATCATACCTCCCTCTACAACTACATAATAGTCTTCCATTCCCTTGCCTCCATATTTTTACCTATGTCAACAAAGTTGGACGGAGGTTATTTTTTCAGCTCTTGTTTGTCTGTTTGCCATCAAGATATTTCAAGAACTTACTATTGTATTTGGATTAAATTTGGTGTGTGGTTTTGTTCCTGCTCAAGGAAGAAGTGATTCAAATTTGATTGAAATATATTGGAACAGAGGAAGGGTAAAAATGAGGGGTGGGGACATTTTGTCTGTCATCAAGATATCATAAGAACTTATGATTGGATTTGGATTAAATTTTGTTTGTGGTTTTGTTACTGCTTTAGAAAGAGGTTATTAAAATTTGGGATGCATTTGAGAGCCAAAAAGAGAAGTGGGGATGTTTTGGGGTGAGTTTGTTTGTCATCATTATATCTCAAGAAGTCACTGGATTTTGGTTAAATTTGGTGTATGGTTTTTTGATTAAATTTGGTGTGTGATTTTGTTCCTGCTTGAGGAAGAAGTGATTAAAATTTGAGCGATATTGGAACAGAAAGAGTGCAAATGGGGGGTGGGGACATTTTGTCTGTCATCAAGATATCGGAAGAACTGATGACTGGATTTGCATCAAATTTGGTGTGTGGTTTTGTTTCTGCTTTAGGAAGAAGTGATTCGACTTTGGAACGTATTGGAGTATGGGAAATTTTAGGGCAAGATTTATAAACACATAAATGAAACTTTTCAATGGAATGCTGAACAATAAATTCATGCCATGAAAGTACAGCCATGCAATGAATTTTCTGGACTCAAAGAAAATTCAGTGAAGTGATCTCTGGTATCATTGAAATCAAAGCAATTGGTTTCTGCCATGAATAAAAATGATGGTATGTGAGTCTACCCTGTATAGAGCTCAAACAATGAATGTTAAAGTCTGAATTAAACTAAAAACAATGATCACTAGTGATGATCCTTAAGTGTTTGGAATGTAGATGGAATACAGATCAACAGTGAGAAATTGATTGTTTGGGGTTACAACTTGGTGGGTCGAGGGTTTCTGAGGTATTGTATTCCGGTGGGGAATGAAAAGGGGCGGAGGTATGCGCTCTGCAGAGTGCTATAGTTCTAGTATTTTATTTTTATAATCCTAGCTTCATGTCTACTGTATTGACTCTTAGCCTTTTCTCAGATAATTCCTCTTACCTTTCTTCCTACCTCTGATATGATCAAACATCTCATTGATCTAAAAATTCCATTGATATAACGTTATCACATGTTAAAATGGTGGCCTTTATGGATCTTAATGAATCAAAGCTCCCAAGTTTTGGTGTATTTTCTTCTTACACCAAAAGTCTGGGATTCTCCCTGACTGTATGATAGAATACATAAAGACTTTGAGGAAACCGAGGCTGTGACATCACAACTAGTCTGATTTCAATCAATTCTACACAAATGATACCAAACTTTAAACTTGGATTATCTCCTTAACGGAATAAGATTTTCGGAATACTTTCTTTAGTATTTTTTTTTTTTTTTTAAAGTCCTCTCTCATGTAAGATAGAATTGCCTGTCCCCTAGTCTAATCCTTTAAAGTCACTGGTATTCAGATGGAAGTGGAACATTTACATCTCCTTCCTACCTCTGGAATGATCTAACCTACCTCTGGAATGATCTAACCTACCTCTGGAATGATTTAACCTCTCAGGCACAATTTGACCCTTGCTGTTGTGGTGCTGCTAAACTCTCATCAAACAAACATTATTGGGAATAAAGACATATTTAAGAACTGGAACTAAAACAGTTTGTTTGTGATATAAGTTTTCTGTGAGTAATTAAGAAACTTTCAACCCCTTATATTATTTTAAATCTTCAGATGATTTCAAGGCATTTTTTGCCAAGTATGGAGAAATTGTGGACTGTATCCTCATGAGGGATTCAGAGACGGGCAAAAATAGAGGCTTTGGGTTCGTCAAGTACAAAGATCCTAGCTGTGCGGAAACAGTTCTTTCAAGCGGACCTCTTACATTGGATGGCAAGAAAGTGAGTAGTAATTCCAGTGATAATGATGCAAAGTATGATCCTCTTCATAATATAGTACTCTTCTGTTCAACCCATATACCGAAAAACATTTAAGTTTAATAGTCGTCAAATTTTGAAAATAGCGTATGTATTTTTTTAAGTTATGAGTAATTAAAGCTCGAAAATATTTAATTATACTGAAGAAATTTTGATTTATGAACAGGAAAACACCTTAAAATGCTATTGTCTTTCGTTATATTTCTTCCCCTTAAGTTCAGATTTGGAAAGTGTTCTAAATGCTCTCTCCATTTTGAGGTTTATTAGGGGTGTAGTAATTAAATCCTCTTCATTAGAAGTGTCTAATCTTTTTCAAAGAAAAATGACAAGAGGGTTAAAAAAACAATGAAGTTACAAGAGAAAATAAAGCTGTCCCATTCACACATCATAAGAGTAATACAAAATTTGGCATATTTGCCCATATTAAGAACAAAATCTTCAAAAAGATGTAAAGTGGTAAATTTTTAACAGATTTATATTGGAATTTTTGCTTTGTTTTAAAATGATGTAGCTAATGCTTTATTGGAAGAATATATGCTAAAAAGAAAATCATCAAAACCGGATAAAAATTGACCATTTAACAGCATTTTGAATTTTTAGTCTTAATGATGAATTATGCAAATTTTATTGTAATTTTGTGACATCACAACAATGAAAACAATTTCTTTATGTTTACTGCTGTTTTTCAATTCTTTGTATGTTAAATATGACCAAGATAATAAATTTCCATCATACCCTCTATCAAAATTCAGCAGGAGAAAAAAAGTTGAATGATTTTCAGAGACTCAAATTTATGACAGAATTTTAATGAATTACATATAACATTTGAGATACTGTATATCACAACTTTGCATTCATTTAAATTATTAAAAACTTGAATTAGTCATAATTTAGAAGCTGCAGGTGCTACTATCATAATTTAAAGACAAACTCTTCAGAATTTAAAGCTATTGTGAATATAACATCTTTACCTGTCGGTATACCTTTGAAGAAACACTAGACCTAAAAATTCACAGATGTATAATCTGCAAAATATTGATTAACTTCATGCCTCTATAGCCCACAGACAGCGTGAGGGCAAAAGGTTTCTTGAATATTCCTATTAACCAGAAATTTGCTATAAGCATTTGGTTTGGGAGGGGGCCCTAAAAATACACCTGCAATTTTCAGTCTAGTGCTCCTTTAAACTCCAATTGAAAATTATTTTGTTGATATCAAGTAAAAATATGCCGTGTCCATTAACGCATACATGATTACTGTGTACACATTAAAACAAGTGTTAGGCTCATTTGAAGTTGATCAAATCCGCATTTCCAAGAAACATAAATTTGGTTACCCCTGTACCATTTGCACCATTCATAATAACTCTTAAGTCAGTTCAATTTAAGTTCTTCAGATGAATATACTTTTGTAGCGGTATCAATCTTTATGCTCAAAAGGATTTCAACTCTTTTGAAATAGTTCAAACTCTCATAATTTGGCCTTTTCGCAGGCAACTTTGGCCTTTTCGCAGGCAACTTTGGCCTTTTCCCAGGCAACTTTGGCCTTTTCCCAGGCAAGTTTGGCCCTTTTTTGGTACTTTTGAATTTTGTTTGGTATGTTTGGCCTTTTTTAGTTTCCGTAAAGAAATCCCCCCTTTAAAAAGATCCCCCTTTAGAAAATCCCCCTTAAAGAAATCCCCCTTTAAAAAATCCCTTTAAAAAAAATCCCCCTTTAAAAAAAAATCTCCCTTTAAAAGATCTCCCCTTTAAAAATCCCCCTTAAAAAAAAATTATACATAAGGAAAAAATCCCCAAATACTGAACTCTAGTGTGAACAATGATTCCTACCTACATAAATTGATTTGGTCTCACCAATGTATAAAATGGGTTCAAAAAGTAATCTTGCAAACAAATCAGTTTCGTTTTTAGTAAATAAAGTTCAAGCCACAAACAATATTATGAGGATATTTCCTCAATGCAATAGAAGCCTCAAATACATGAATGGGTTTATTAACTTTGCTCTATCTGTGCAGTTGGACCAAAAACCCACCACCCCACGAGATGCAGCAAAGAAGTCAAGAGGTGGCATGCAAGGAGGACCTGCTGGCAATGGCGCTGGTTGCAAAATTTTTGTCGGAGGTGTTCCACAGTCCGCGTCGGAGGATGATGTGTCAAACTTTTTTCAGTCTTATGGGAAGGTCAGTTCGGAAAGATATAATTTGGAATAACGTGTACAGGAAGTGTATGATTGTGTATTTGGTGTTCCACAAGAAAGATCTTCGGTTCTATTATTGGGAATTATTTCCTTGCATTTTCATGTGCATATGGGTAGTCCCATTGATTAGGTCCGATGATATGTGGCGTCCTCAGTTTAATAGTTGCATTATATAGGGGAAAGTTAAGGTCACTTGAAGCTTTTAACAGGTTTTTTTTGTTTGTTCAAAGTCACCATCTTATACATACTGAAATAATCAATTCTGACAAAGTCTCTTTTGCCGTGTGGTTTTAAAGCTCTGAAAGTTGTGTGTGTAACCGTGACATATGGGGGTCCATGTTACATGTGGAAAAAATTATTTCATTCTTTCTATCCCCCAAAATGATTTATCTGTTCTTTCTATCCCCCAAAATGATTTATCTGTTCTTTCTATCCCTGGAAATGACTTAGGGTATCTGTTCTTTGTATGATCCCTAAAAATGACTTATCTGTTCTTTCTATCCCTGGAAATGACTTATCTGTTCTTTGTATGATCCCTAAAAATGACTTATCTGTTCTTTGTATGATCCCTAAAAATGACTTATCTGTTCTTTCTATCCCCCAAAATGATTTATCTGTTCTTTCTATCTCCCAAAATGATTTATCTGTTCTTTTTATCTCCCAAAATGATTTATCTGTTTTTTGTATGATCCCCCAAAATAAGTTATCTGTTCTTTCTATCCCCCAAAATGATGTATCTGTTCTTTCTATCCCCGAAGATGATTTATTTGTTGTTTTCTGTATCCCAAAGAATGATTTTGTTGTTTTCTTTATCCCCAAAAATGATTCATTCGTTGTCTCTATCCCAAAGAATGATTTATTCCTTCTTTCTATCCCAAAGAATGATTTATTCCTTCTTTCTATCCCAAAGAATGATTTATTCCTTCTTTCTATCCCAAAGAATGATTTGTTCACTCTATCTCACAGAAGTATTGGTTTCTTCTCCCTACAGCAAAAATATGATTTATTTGTTCTCTTTACACCAATGAATGATTTTATTTTGATTTTTTATCCCAAAGAATGATTTATTCATTCTATCCCAAAGAAGGATTGGCTTGTTCTCTCTACAACAAAGAATGATTTAGTTGTTCTTTTTATCCCAACAAATATTCATTCTTTTTTTATTATTAAGAATGAATTATATGATTCTTTTTTATCTTGAAGGTTACATATGTCTCCCTGATGAAGGACAACGTTACAAGCAGAAATAGAGGTTAGTGTTTATATCTCCTTTTCATTTTACTGGAGTTAAAGCAAGCCATATCGACATATTACTTCTGTTGAAAGATATATGGATATATTATTTGTGTTGAAAGGTATATGGATATACTGTACATAGGTAACACTTGCTAAGTTGCTTGAAAATCTAGTAAAAAGCCCAAATTTTATTAAAAGTTGTTGAAATTTTAGTTATTGAATTTTCAAGCATTAGTGTATAATTATTATGCTAATCTGGGATGTATATTTGGTCAACCTTGGTATTTTCTTTAAAAAATGCCTATCGTTTTCATTGAAATAGTAGAGATAAAATGGTTGAATTTTTACCATAATTCCAATCAAATTGCAGGAACAGACTTCCTCATAACATTGTGATTTAGGAAAATCGTTTATAGAATAACAGAAAAGTTTTAAATCATCTGTCGAGTCAGTCATACATCACAAATTTGTGCTTTTATTGAAAAATCCTCAAACGTTTGATCAAAAATACCTTGAAAAACTATCAGAAAAGTTTCATTTTCGAAATTAAAAAACACTACTCTTACCTCAAATCAAACATTTCTAATAGGTTAGACTTATTACCACATGAATATTGTTTCTGTCACAATTTTTGTGGGAAGATTTTTGACACCTTTATTCAGAACTGTGGGAAAGTTTATAATTAGTTTCAAGTCTGCTTCATTATTTATGCCTTACCGGAATGGTGAAGAGTACATATTAAACCTAATCATTTTCACAATATGATGATTATACTTGTACTAGTACAGTATTACTGGAGAGATGATATAGATATTTACCGTGGACTGCAAACGAAATTGTTTGCTAGAAGAATAGTTCATGGCGACTTTTCATAAATTAATAAGATGATAAAATGTACACAGATATTAATGTCATTTATTATGTTGGATGCGACTGAATTTTTGAATTATTTGGTTCAAATAGAATTTGGTAAGTGTGGTGATGCTTTCCTTAGTGATTCATAACTGATTACTATGAGAACCAGGAACCCTTTATTTCCAAAGTTATGCTTGCTTTATTTAAATGTAAAAATTAAAAATAGTCTTCTATGATTTGTGGCAATTACAATTATTTGCAGTATGCATTGATATGGGTATGAAGGTTTTAATGAATTGAAAACACATGGCGAATGACAAAACTTTGGTTAAGTATTACATGAAGTTTAAACCCAAACAAATTATGTTTAAATATGGAAGTAACTATGGTAATATTGTAAACTCTCTTGAAAATTTGGCATGAGAAATAATATTGTAGTTAGTACGAGAGATATTATTAGTATGAAGAAGGTCACATAAAAATGGTGGGAAAGGGGGGGTTTGCTTTGAAGCAGAAAATTTCCGTTATTTGTTTTTATTTTTCATATGAAATCTACCTTAGTTTTCAAGCTATTATGCCAAGTAATATTCTCGTCATTGTTAAAAGTAATTATTTATTGATAATGGTAATGTATTTACAACTATGTCATTAACTTTGAGTAATATTTTCCAGTTTTATTCTTTTCTAGATCACAGGGTTTTAAGCTTCATGTAGGAGTAGGAACTTAACCTCAAATTCAATCACTTCAATGCACTCAATAAACTTTTTTAAATATTTTAATATAATGAATGATTGCAAAAAATAAGTACAGTTGAAGAAAATCTTTAAATTGCATTTGAATTTCAAATTAAAAATGTCAGATATGACAAAAAATGAAATAAAATTGCTTTTAAAATAATACCAGACAATTGGTTTTTTGCACTACTATGGGTTGAGTTATAATATCATTGATGTGTTGTCATTACCAGATTATTTTAAAAGCCACAAAACTGTTCTGTTGTCTATAATGGTCTAATGTACCCGTAAGTTACTGCTTTGAAAATAAAAATTTTGTAAACTTTTGAAGTATGAAAAACTTAACAATTCCTTGACACTTGAAACAAGTTGGATCCTGTACATGTAGCTGCTATATTTTGGAACAAATCGACTTTTTTAAGGCCACGTAAAGTGGATACTAAAGGATTAGTTCAGTGGGCAAGCAATCATTCTACTACCTCTGTAAAGTGATTACATCATTTTTCTCTTGAGTGTGTCAAAAATGTGAGAAAATTGATCTTATCTAGAATGCATTGTGTGTTCTAATAAAAAAGAAACACTAATAAATGAATATTTTACATTTTATGAAAAGAAATCTTATTTTAGAAAGACAAAATTAAAAGCAAATCCATTTTGACAAAATTAAAAGCTAGTCAATTTTGACAAACTTAAAAGCAAGTCAGTTTTGACAAAATTAAAAGCAAATCCATTTTGACAAAATTAAAAGCGTGTCAATTTTGACAAAATAAAAGCGAGTTAATTTTGACAAAATTAAAAGCAAGTCAGTTTTGACAAAATTAAAAGCGAGTCAATTTTGACAAAATTAAAAGCTAGTCAATTATGACAAAATTAAAAGCGAGTCAATTTTGACCGAAATAAAAGCAAATCAAACTTGACAACATTTAAATGCGGTCAATTTTGACCAAATTAAAAGCAAGTCAATCAAATTAAAAGTGGGTCAATTTTGACCACATTAAAAGGGAGTCAATTTTGACTAAATTAAAAGTGAGTCGATTTTGACTAAAATTAAAAGCAAGTCGATTTTGACAAAATTAAGTGAGTCAATTTTGACCAAATTAAAAGTGTCAATTTTGTCAAAATTAAAAGCAAGTCAATTTTGACAAAATTAAAAGCAAATCAATTTTCACAAAATTAAAAGCAAGTTAATTTTGACAATTAAAAGCGAGTTGATTTTGACAAAATCAAAAGCAAATCAATTTTGTTACAGTGAAGATAGATTGATACAAATTTAATCTTTATGATATTTGACAGTGGAAGTGATTGGATTTGTAGGTTTTTGTACCTACGTACCGTACATTAATTGCAACTTAAGTATGCTACCTGTATCTACATTTGTTGTTTCGTTCACCTTCCCGACTTGAATAGGCTTCGGTTTCGTCACCTTCGACAATCCAGATCCAGTCAGCAGACTTTGCGGCCAGAAATATGTGGAGATAAATGGAAAAAAAGTTCAGTGTATCTTGAAAATCCCTTAAGTATTTTAGTCTTAATTTTAATTGTTCATTTTTTGTATTTTATTATTTTTTTTTTTTTTTATGTATTCTTGGAGCATCCTTTTGTCTACGTACAGTAATTTCAGGTGGTGGCTTAGAGCTTCGTGAACCAGATGTTGATGACGCTTCCATTGGTCAAATCTTTTGTTCATGGAAGCATTGTCAGCAGCATTGAAACATAAGCAGCGTATTTTACCTTACAAAATTAAGCAGTAAAGTAAGAAACTGCATCTTGAAACTACATACAGTAGTACAAATTACATACAGTAGTACAAATTTGGCTTCCTAAATTATTTATGCGTAAGCACCACAAAGCCTTATAACTGGTGTAAGAGTAAAGTAATTAGTACTGGTGTAGGAGTACAGTAAAGTAAAGAATTTGTAAGTTATTGGTGTAATGGTTGTAATGTATTTCTAAATTAACTAAATAAATTGGTTTTTGGTTGTAATGTCCAAATGTAACTTATGTTGTAAGTCAACATGTAAAGATTTTCATTTGTAGCAAGATCTTAAGTATGCTCCAAGTAAGAAAAAAAAATGTTTTTTTTTTGTAATTTTTTTTTTTTTTTAAACCATTTCACCATAATGCATTAAATTATTTTATTATCAATCGCTGTTCATTCAATGCTAATTGTAGTTGTGATACTTATTCCTTGTTCAATGCTCCACACAACAGAAGCAGTCAGTTCTTTTGATATCCAAGGTTCATAAATGTGTATAGTTTGTGATATTGAATGTAGCCAGATGATATCTGTATTTGATTTTTGAGGAAATTGAAATATCTGTGGTTATGACTTTCTGTTTCGGTGCTTGTTAGCTGCTTTTGGCTCCGCACTTAGCATAAGTATTATTTTGAGTTCAAAACTACTTTTGGAGTTGTCAACTTAAAAGGTACTGTAAGTGTAGTTTTTCAGGTATTTGTAAAACTGTTCTGGTTTGGTAACCTTGTGGTGTAATACTGTAATGCACTAGAGTACTAGAGAGGGTTGCCCCGCCAAACCTTAGGTAATTTTTATTCCTTGTCATGAAATGTGTCTGACTTTATATGATCCTAATTTTTTATGAAGCATGAATCTTAAATTTTCCTACTTTTCTGACTATTGATCCTAAAATTGTCTGATTTTACCAAATGATGAGCCAAGCTTTTCCAATTTCTGTGAATAATGATCAATTTTACACATTTTGTAGGAATACTTTTGGATTTGTTTTTCAAAACTGCTGGCCGGCAGAGGTTGGGAGAGGAAAAGACCTAAAGTGGTCCTACCATGTCTTAAAAAAAAAAAAAAATGAGACTTAACCTAATATAGGTTTTTCATATCCCTAAATTCAATAATCTGTCAAGAAATCCTTGAAATATGTCTATTTTCATGATGAAAAAGAACTTTGAAATTGATCATTTATTGCTTGCTCCAAAAAAAAAGTTGAAAGGGATTTGTGACGTCATAAAAGCTTGCTACGTCATTTACGAGACTGCTGATTGTAAACAATGCATCACACATAACTAACCACGTACAAATAGCATCAGATAACGAAAGTTTTGGGGCTCTTCAGCTCTTAATTTGCCATCTTCAAGTTCAAGATATGATTAAAATGATTAGGAAATAAATGAAGAACTTTCTCAATTAAGGGGATGTGGTTCCTTTTCAATTTGAATCGCTTGTAGATTAGAAAGAAGGATGACTATCAGGCTTACAACCCTTTCACGGATCTACAGTACCAATCCCATCTACAGTACCAATCCTGCATATTCGGCATGAAATTCTCACTGTTTCACAAGTAATATTTTGTTAAACATGATCAAAATGAAGTGTTTGCAGCAACATCTACCTTTTTTTCCTTTCTTACTTCTAATGGAAATATAAAGTTTTATTCATCAATGCTCAAGTCTCTGTTGCTTGACGTTTAGTCAACAGGCCTACGTGAACTGAACTATTTCATTCACGCAATTCCGTTTGCATTTTATCACTTGAATTGAGAGTTTTTGATCAATTTGACATTTTTGTACGTTTATTTTTTAAGCTTTGATTTGATAAAAGGGACAGCTTAGCATATGGGGGCACAATAATTAAAATTCTCCTTCGATCATATTCCACACTAACATTATATATAAAATAAATAATTCTAATTTTCAAGTGACTATGTAGCTCCGTTGGTTACAGCTTTGTCTTTTGAGTGAGAGGTTATGAGTTTGTATCTCACCGAGTACTTTTCTTTCTCTCTTCCTCTGTTTTTCTTCTTTGAATTTGTATCACCCGCAAAACAGTAAAAAAAATCATGTCAGAAGTGATGCGGTCAAGCTACTTTTTAAATCGAACAGAACAGGGTAAAATCTGGTGTGAGCTCAATATGACACTACCTGGTAAGCCCCGAGTTCGGTTCATGCCAAGCGCACAAATCTCGTCCAGAAATGTCTCGTTTTGTTGCCCTTTGCCATTGATAAATGACTTTTAGTTTGATAATCTATATTGCCTAAATCCTCCAACTACACAAAACTGCGGGATTTTGATTAATATTTACTTGGAAAATATTCACATTTAAGAAAAACAAAGGAAGATGATAATTAACACTACTTGCAAAATTTCAGTGGCATACACACACAAAATGTGTCAACGATGCATTGTTTACTAATACAAGAGTCCCTGAATTGACATCATCACGCATGAAGTTCAATTCAGATTTTTTTTTCTCAAGGTGACGAAAAACTCATTCTTTTTTTACCATATTCTTGCAAACAGTGGGGTGCAGAGCAAAAAAAAATTATACTTTTGTAAATCAAATATTCCAAATATCATATTTATCATTCGTTTCGACCCCCATGGCAAGACCACTTTAATTATGATGCTGATTTGAGTTTTGAAGGTATCTAAAAGTTTTGTGTCCCCAGCCCCCAAAAGAAAAAATAATTGTTATGCCACTGGAAGTTTGACTCATATTTTTTCAGCTTTAATGCCTTTTGACACCAGTTTTATAATGCTAGAGGCTGATTCTCTGTCGAGTTTTGTGAAAGCTTTTTGAAGATATTACTTGATCATGAGGGAGTTCAGTTGTGCTTTTGTGATAAGTTTAATAACGTGATATCTTAGGTTCTAGACTTTAACGAAGATAAAATATGTTCCAAGGTTGCTTACACAAAATTAACTTTCTTCCTAAAGCATTTTCCCTTGGAGTTCTTTGGTTGTAGGCTTTTGAGTCATTAACATGTGTTTGATCCATGCTGTTCGATGTTCAGCGAAGAAACGAATTGGGTTTGAGTGAAGGATGGAAGATTGAGTTGGGTTTCACTGAAGTATCGAGTTGGGTTTCACTGAAGGATCGAGTTAGATTCAGTGAAGTATCGAGTTTAGTTTTAGTAAGGGATTGAAATGGGTTTCAGTGAAGAGTCGAGTTTGGTTTCAGTGAAGGATTGAGTTGGGTTCATTGAAGGATCGACTTGGGTTCAGTGAAGTATCGAGTTTAGTTTCAGTGAAGGATTGAATTAGGTTTCAGTGAAGAGTCGAGTTTGGTTTCAGTGAAGGATCAAGTTGAGTTTCAGTGAAGGATTGAGTTGGGTTCAGTGAAGGTTTGACTTGGGTTTCAGCTAAGGATTGACTTGGGTGTCAGCTAAGGATCGAGTCGGATTTCAGCGAAGGATCGAGTTGGGTTTCAGCTAAGGATCGACTTGGGTTCAGTGTAGGATTGAGTTGGTTTTCAGTAAAGGATTAAGCTAGGTTTCAGTGAAGGATCAAGTTAAGTTTCAAAGTTAGGTTTCAGCTAAGGATCGAGTTGGATTTCCGCGAAGGATCGAGTTGAGTTTCAGTGACGGATCGAGCTGGGTTTCAGTAAAGAATCAAGTTGGGTTTCAGTGAAGGATCAAGTTAGGTTTCAAACTTGGGTTTCAGTGGAGGATCAAGTTTGGTTTCAGTAAAAGATCGAGTTGGGTTTCAGGAGTCTTTTTTTTTTTAATTGTCATTTTCAGTAAAGTAGTGTATCAATCTTGACTTTCATATGAAAGGGAACATATTGAAATTAAACTAACTTGTCATTTATTCAAAACCTTCCTCACTAGGTGGAGTGCAAAGAGGCTGAAGACAGGTACAGAACCAAAGGACAAGGCGATAACTTTAATGGTCAAGGGGGAGGATGGGGTGGTCCCCAAGGAAGGAACAACCAAGGCAACTGGGGTGGCCAAAACCAAGGAGGTGGATACGGGTTTCCACAACAACAACAACAACAACAAGGTTAGTGTTGTCGGTAGTAATTGGTTTCCAAGTAGGTAATTTCATGAATTTCAAACCTTATCATACAACAAAATACAATTAAAAAAATTGAACTCTCTGAATAAGCCAAACTAGGGGCCTGGAATATTCCAGGCCCCTAGTTTGGCTTTTTCTGAGGGCCCCTCATTGCCTCCATCCTTCCCATTTTCACTAAGCACTCTACATTTTGTTCACAAAAACATAATAATGAGAATGTTTTTGCTTTCTTTTGCTGATTACAGTTCCCCAATAAAATAGAAAGATGCAGGGACACTACTTGTTGCATTGATTACTCCCTTATTTACATTTCAAGTGCCCTCACACCTGCACTCAACGTACCCTCACACCTGCACTCAAAGTACCCTCAAACCTGCACTCAAAAGTACCCTTAAACCTGCACTCAAAAGTACCCTCAAACCTGCACTCAAAAGTACCCTCAAACCTGCATTCAAAGTGCCCTCACACCTGCTCTCAAAGTACCCTCAAACCTGCACTCAAAAGTACCCTTAAACCTGCACTCAAAAGTACCCTCAAACCTGCACTCAAAAGTACCCTCCAACCTGCACTCAAAGTACCCTCAAACCTGCACTCAAAGTACCCTCAAACCTGCTTTCAAAGTACCCTCAAACCTGCACTCAAAAGTACCCTCAAACCTGCACTCAAAAGTACCCTCCAACCTGCACTCAAAGTACCCTCAAACCTGCACTCAAAGTACCCTCAAACCTGCTTTCAAAGTACCCTCAAACCTGCACTCAAAGGTACCCTCAAACCTGCACTCAAAGGTACCCTCAAACCTGCACTCAAAGTACCCTCGCACCTGACCTCAAAGTGCCCTCATACCTGCCCTCAAAGTGCCCTTGATGCCTTTTTAATGTCCCTTTTGGTTTAGCGACACCCTGCCCCTTTCTGGATCAAAGCTGTTATTTAGTGCACAAATTGCACAATAATAAACATTTTGTATAGTTTCTATTAAAAAGCGGTTTGGGCATGGTAAGGTGCTTTATAAAATGTGTATGGAGTATTTGCATTATCACTACCCCATGTATAAATCCACTTAAAGCACAACCTTCTGTATTTGGTTTAGTCCATTTTTACAACAGTTGAATTAACAAGCAAAATTATGTAAAATGTTCTCGTTTTTTAATCTTTTCTGTTGGTTTTTATGCATTTTAAACAATCTTACATGGAAGGTTTTCAAAAAAATTAATGTTTTGACATCGTGTTTATATGCATATTTAATGCAGGTCAAAAGGATCTGGCACTCACGAATGACCCTCCTAAAGTCGGGTCATTCTACTTGGGCCCAAAATTTTGCCCTGTGCATCAAATACGCATATAAATACTCCACTTCAACATTAATATTAATGAACTGTGTTAATGTTATTATTATTGTTGTTGTTAAGATTACAACAGAATGAAATTATATGACTTGACTTCTGGTATTTGTCTGACAAACTTTGGGGATGATGTGTATATTTTGGGAAATGTAAAATGATGCTCTTGTTTTGTTAATGTGTCATGGAACAGTATTTAGGGCATATTTTCATTATTTCGTTCTTGTTCTTTTTACATTTCAGGTTGGGGACCACCACAGCCGCATGGTGAGTGATATAATTCTTAGTGTTTGTGTCATTTTGATAATATGCAAATGATAAAAAGAGAATTCTGCTTGGTATGATGCACCCTCCCTCACAAAAATAGGTAGACAAATATTAATATGAGCACAGATAAACTTGATGTGTCGTTCAATGTGGGCATTGTTTTGATAAGGTTATAATAAATAATTTGGGTATTTTGTCTGTACTCACATTGTCACGAGGCACTGGATTGGCTAAAAAATCTTATTATTTTAAGGAGCAATTTTTAAGTTCTGACTTAATTTTGTGGAAATAAATGAAATGGTACATCAGGTCTTCACAAAGTCTCTGTTCAAATCTGTTTATATATACTTTGCTTTGTAGGTAACTTCCCTCCACAGAATAACTTTGGCGGACCACCGCAAGGTGAGTTATATCAACTTTAGTGTTTGTGTCATTTGATTAATATGCTTTGTATGATGCCCCTCCATCCCCCTCTTTTAAATATATTAATATAAACACAGATTAACTCCACATGCTATTCAATGTAGGCATTGCGTTGATAAGGTGCCATATAAGAAATCATTTGGGTATTTATGATAGAGGTGTGACTGTTTAGAGTGTACACGCTAAACGTTCGCAAATGCACCAAACGTTTACTAATTATCGAATTGCGAGTATTCGTTTTTCATAGTCAAGTCGTGCCGTTAAAAATCACTGTCATTCATGATTCAAATCACACACATTTGGCTGACAAAATTTCAATCAATGACTTTTACAAACTGTAAACCCAATTAGCATAATTCTTTATAAGTGTGAGAATCACAAATTTGCAGTAATCACCTATGAATGGGGATATTTTGCACTTCGATATTGCCAAAATTTGAGTAACTTGCGAAATGCACCGCGAATTTTCAGCAGTGAACTGCTGAACTAACAATTGGCCATAAAGTAGGGCTTTAATCCCACTCAATTTAGACCCATTTTACAAGCGGTTAAATCGACCTAAAAACACGGTCAAAATACTTTAATGATGACAATCAGTACATTTACATGTAAATATCACCTGATGAGTCAATTAGATTTTGCAAGAAAGGGAACAATTTTGCACAAAAAAAAAAAAATGGTTTTAGCACAGCTGAAATTCTGTGTGCTTCACAAACATGGCAGCCATTTTTTCCAGAGGACTGATATGAGCAATACTTCTGGGGTGGTGGCATAGTTTTGAAATGTTTTACAGGGACTTATCATAATAGTATGCAAGATTTTCACAGTGAAAGCCTTAGTGAGTACAGCATAAAAGTTGTGTGATGTTGACATTGAAGGGAAGTTTTCTGTTCTTTTTAAAACTTAATTTCTATGTACATTTTCCATAAAAATTATGATTTATACTGTATAAATAAACTTTTTACGATTTGGAAAGCAAAATTCCAGCGTCTATTTGGACAATGGAGTCAATACGTTTGCCATACTGGTTGCGCAAAAAAATTTTAATTCAGCATTGTAAATTGAAGCAATTTTGGTGTACTTCTGAAAATTACAGTACTAAACACGTGTAAACGATACACGCTCACATTTTTTGACGTGTACACGTTTATTAAAATCCCTAAATGTTCACAGCTCTAATTTATGATCTGTACTCACATTGACGCGAGGCAATGGATCGACTCCAAATTCTTATTATTTTAAGGAGCAATTTTTAAGTTCTGACTTAATTTTGTGGAAATAAATGAAATGGGACATCAGGTCTTCACAAAGTCTGTGTTCAAATCTTTTTAAATATATACTTTGCTTTGTAGGTGGTAACTTCCCTCCACAGAATAACTTTGGCGGACCACCGCAAGGTGAGTTATATCAACTTTAGTGTTTGTGTCATTTGATTTATATAGAAATAATGAAATGATAATCCTGCTTTGTATGACGCCCCTTCCCCTTGTTTCAAATATCGACATTGATTAATATGCATAGTGGGCGGGGCTTAACATGATTTTGTTGAAAGAGCTTGTAAACTCAGTATCTCAAGAATGATACATGAGATACAGTCCATATATGATCCACAGATGTGTGCTATTGTTTTTGGTGGTGATGTCATGCATATTAATGAGTAGGCGGGGCTTAATATTAAAATCTTGAAATGTTCATATTTTTACAAGCACATGTCTGTTTTGTTTCATATGTGGTGTGATTGTGTTGTTACTTAGTGTGTATATGTTCATGGTACAAAAGTGTTGAATTTCATTATTATGCATAGTGGGTTGGGCTTAACATGATTTTGTTGAAGAGAGCTTGTAAACGCAGTATTTTAAGAACAATATGTGGGATTCAGGTTATACGTGGTACACAGATTGCCCATGGACTGCAGATGTGCCCTAATTGTTTTTGCCGGCAAAGTCCTGCATATTAATGAGTAGACAATTAAGGCATAAATTCAAATCTTGAAATGCTTATATTTTAACAACCACATGTCTGTTTTGTTCTATATTTGAAACAATTATATTATTAGCAAGTGTATGCATGTTAATAAAATGAAAATGGTTCAATTTAATTAATTGTGAAATTCCATTCTTGTGAGAGCTGAGTTATTTGGTTGTCATTGTTATTTTGAACCCATTGTGCAGTAATATTTATTATACATTAGTTCGAACTTAAAATCCATAATGCGCTTTGGGACCTCAAAACCTTTTGTTTTTTTCTGGTTCTAAATATTATAATGGGTGCAGATTAACTCAACATGCTATTCATTGTGGACATTGCTTTAATAAGGTGCATTATAAGAAAACCTCTGGTTATTTGGTCTGTACTAACATTGTCAGAAGGCGATGGATTGTCTTAAAGAATAAGTTCAAAATTTAAGCAAATTCAAAATTAAAGGACATTCAAGGTAAAATGATGAGGAAAGTATTCCATATACATGTACGTCAAGGAGTACAAGTTTAAAGTGATCTCATTCGTGTAGAAATAACTAAAGTGAGATCCTCACAGTCTTTGTTCAAATTTTTTCATATATTGCTTTGCAGGTAACTTTCCTCCACAGAATAACTTTGCCGGACCACCACAGGGAGGGCCCCCTCCAAGAGGTGGCAACCCAGGAGGACCTCAAGGTGGTGGTTATGGTGGAGGTTATGGCGGTGCTGTAAATGGTGGTGGCTACAACAATGCCCAACAACAAGGTGGATTTGGTGGGGCACCATACAACCAGCCTAATAATTATGGTAAGAAATGTATTTTGTGTTTGGTAAAATGTTAAAAATACATGAAACACATGACGGGCGATAGATAGGCAAACTATTTTTGTTATCTTGTTCTTACTGGATGAAGACAGGAGTGATAAAGATTACATCGGAAGTATGTTGTTTGCAGCTCCTGCTCCTCATTCAGCTGTTGAGAGAAGTGGCAATGCCATTTGTCCCGATGGTAGGACAGTAACATCCTACCTGGTTCTCTGATCACTATTGAAAAGAGAAGCATGAAAATGTGGTGTTCATCCACTTCCTGTCCCAGCCCAGTCAAGTTTAGGGCGCTGATCTCGAGCTGCAGGCTGAAGGATTTGACTGGCGTGCATTGAGACGATGTAGAATTGTGATATTGCGCGTTATAAGAAACCAAAATGATACGATTACTCGTGTAATTTTTTTATATACAACTGTACAATTAATGTCCACGGGGGTTAGTACCAATTTGGTATCTCGGCTGTAAGATACAGCCAAATCAATGTTGCTGGTCGCTACCCATCTGCCTTCTGTTTGGACACAATTCTTGACTTGATTGGTACATTTTCTTTGCTCGAGTACTGCGTGTATCTTCTTTTTTGCTTCAAAAAATTATTTCAGGCTTAAAGAACAACACAGAAAAATTAAAATCTGGGAAGAAAATGTCTGACATTATTACCACTGCCAACAGAGGTTATATTTTTACCTGAATTTGTTTGTCTGTCATCAACATATCTCAAGAACTGATGATTGGATTTGATGTGTGGTTTTGTTACTGCTAAAGGAAGAACTGATAAGAATTTGGGGGTTATTGGAACAGGGGAAGGGCAAAAATGGAGGGGTTTTTGATCTTATCAATATCTCAAGAACTGATGATTGGACTTGATGTAGTAACAGAAAGTACGCACTCTACAGAGTGCTGAAATTGTAGTTTATACATTGCAATTATACTGAACCAAAAGAATAAAACCTTCAAGTTTCTCATTTGAATAAGTTTTCGATTGAATATAACAAGACTTCATCATAATGAACCAATTTCTCATATCGTTCAAACCTTAATGAACCAAAAGAGGATGGTAATCTTAGAAGAAGGGGTCACATTGCTCTCCTTATAACAAAACAAAGTTCATTATTTCTTGAAATTTTTAATGAGATGACACTTTTTTCGGTGCAGGGTTTTTAGTGCAGTGTCTGAATTAAGGTTTGTCTTAAAACTAATTTTTGCCCATACTGATATCAAGGTTTGATTGATAACGATAAGGTTTGATTGATATAAAAAGAATGGCATGGCATATATTCCGTATGCCTAAAATGCAGAAACATTACTTGTTGGTGAGTATTCAAAGCATAATGCGAACCTATGTAATGGCGATTTTGTCCGCCGTCCGTCCACAGTTTTTCCTGAGAATTCCTCAGAAATGTTCAAGTTTTTTGAGAATTCCTCAGAAAATGTTCAAGTTTCTACAGTTCCTCAGAAAAAGTTAAAGTTTCTTCAGATATCCTCTTGGAAAGTTAGAATTTCCTTACAATATCTTTGTAAGTTTTTTAGAGACACTGAAGACAGATAGAAGAATAGTTTTTTTTTAAAGTCTACAAAACATTTGATATTTCCTTAAAAGATAAGTGTAAAATGATATAATTTTCCAATATTCTTCAGAGATCCTCAAACGTCTCTCTTGTAGCTCTGGAGATTTAAAATTCTTCAAAATATTTGGCCACCAACGGTTGTATCAGACATGATTATTAAACTCAGCCTTTGATATTGTGGTCATTTGCATGAAGTTGCTACAGTATATGAACTGACGAGACTTTATTTAGTATGCTCAGTCAGGGAGTGTAACATGATGTGACTGCATATGGACATAGGGAGAGGTACCATGTGGGACATGGATGGGGGCCATGTGGGACATGAATGGGGGCCATGTGGGATATTAATGGGGGCCATGTGGGATATGAATGGGGGCCATGTGGACATATGATGTAATGTATACCATGTGGTATACACCAAGGGCTGGCTATATCAGGCATGATTATTTGACTCCACCTTTTTTTCTTATTTAACAACTCATTTGCATATAAGTTATTATATTAACTGACACTTTCATACATTGTATGCTCAGTCAGGGACTGATAGCTAGGATGAGGCTTCTTATGGAGCCTATGTGGGTCATAGGGTTGAATGCGATGTGGGACATGGCATGGGATGTCATGTGGAACATGGGATGGGATGTCATTTGGCACATGGGAAGGGATCCAGTAGTAGATGAGTACTTTTCTTGTTGGAAGTTTTGAGTAATTTTTCTTCTTGAAAGTTTTAAGTAGTTTTCTTCGTGGAAGTGTGGAGTTGTTTTCTTCTGAGAAGTTTCTCCTTTTGTTTAGTTCTTGGAGTTAGTAAGTTGTCAGTGGACAATATCAAATAGTTACTTTCTGATGATTGAATAAGGAGGCTATACATAACTTTCGTTTCATAATTAAAGAATTACTACCTTTTTGGAGAAGTAAGATTTGCAGATATATCTATTAACCCAAATTCACAGTTTTGAAATAGAGCATAAATTTGTAATGTACTGAACCTAGTGTTTTACCCTGCAGAACTTCTTATTTCAGGTAGTGCTGTCACGACATGGCTCCATTACGTATCGTGGAGAACAATATCGCAATATATCCTATTATCGCGATACTTTTTAAGAAAACTGACTCAAGACACAAATTGTTAATAACACTAATGTTATATGATTATGGAGTTACAAGAACGCAAAAAAAAAATGATTTACAAATCTAGCAGACGACATGATTGCATGACTATTACGTTCATCACACATCACGCACGTGTTTGGTAAATCAGCCAACGTGACCATGAATCATCGAAGTGAGAGTCTGAGTGGCACATTCTGGACTCATTTTTTGTTCTTTTTGCCGACTTACATCGGCGCGTGCCAGTGTGTGGTGATGGAGCACGATTTTTGATTAGTAGTTTTTATGTTTCACGACTTTTAGATTTAGTACCGTAACATTAGAATTGTAACGTACGAAGTAGCCTAGTTGCGCGAAAATTTCTAAGTTGAGTATTACTATTAGTTTTTGGTATCGTGTAGAGCTGTGAACGTTTAGGGATTTTAGTAAACGTGTACACGCCAAAAAAAGCGAGCGTGTATCGTGTACACGAGTTTAGTACCGTAATTTTCTCCAAAACTACGAGGCGAGGTAAAAAAATCGCGCAACCAGTATGGCAAAAGTACTGACTGCATCACCCAAATAGACGCTGAGTTTTGCTTTCCAAATCGTAAAAAGTTTACTTGTACAGTATAAATCATTATTCTTATGGAAAATATGCATGGAAATTCAGTTTAGAAAGAACAGATAACTTCCTTTCAATGTCATTTAAACTCAACACCGCGTAACTTTTTTGTCCTATTCGCTACGGCTTTTAAAGTTCTGTGAAAATCTTGCACACTGAGGCCTATGATATACCTCGCCGTAAAACATTTCAAAACTACGCCACCATTACCAGGAAGTTCTGAAATATCAGTCCTCTCGGAAAAATGGCCGCCATTTTAGCGAAGCATGCAAAATTTTAGCTCTGTTAAAACCTTTTTCTGTTTATTTATTATGCAATACTTTTTCTTTCTTGCAAAATTTATATCACTCATCAGGTAATATTTACATGTTTTTTTTATCGATGAAACGGGCCTTGATTGCGTGGGATTTAAAGCCTTATGGCCTAATGTTAGGCCTATTGTTAGTTTCACTGTTTACTGCTGCACATTCGCGGTGCATTTTACAAGTTAGCCTAGGCCTACTCAGATTTCGGCGAAATCAAAGTGCATGATATCCCCATTCATTGGTGATTACTGCGCATTTGTGATTCGCACATTTAAGAAGGATTATGCTAATCGGCTTTACAGTTTGTAAAAAATCATTGATTGGAATTTTGTCAGCCGAATGTGTGTGTGATTTGAATCATGAATATTGATTTTCAACGGCAAGACACTAGGCCTAGGCCTATAATGTATGAAAAACGATTACTCGCTATGAAGTTTTAGTAAACGCTTACAAGATTTGCGAGCGTGTAGCGTGTACACGCTAAACGGTCACAGCTCTAGTATCGTGATATGTCGCGAGAGACATATTTCATGTCGTGGGAAAAGAGATATCACCATAATCGATATGTCATGACAAAACTAATTTCAATAGGACTTCAACATTAATAATGATTTTGGTGATTAACCCTTATGATATGTTTCAAAAGGATCAAAGTTTATATGTGCCAGGATATGCCTTTGGTGCAGTGTGGGTTTAGGTAATACGTGGCTGTGCAACTCTCACAGATCCAAAGTTTCAGTCAGTGCTGGAAATTTTGTATGGTAAGCACCTCTGGAAAATTGGGGTTTTTCTGTAAGAAAACAACTTATTATTATTTTTTTAATGATAATAAAAAAAAAACATTTTTTTAAAGATTCTGTTTAGTAACCAACAGCATATGTTGTAAATATTTGCTCTTAAAACGTCCCCTATGTTCTTGTGGGATGAAAAGTGGATGAAATTACAAAAGAAAGAAGTATATAAAGATGTATTCACTACATTAATATTTTTTAAGTTTGCAATTTTTGTGTGAAGCTTTTTAACACTTTAGAACTGTGGGGAATTTTTATAACTTCAACTCCGGTTTCAGCATTGGTCTGTCATATCTCTCTCTGTTTGCTCTTACTTTTCAGCATGTTTTTTTTTCTCACACAGAGATTATATTTAGAGTAAACCAGAAATTATAGAAGCGTTGGATAGCTGTCCCTAGTAAGACAAATTTCTCAGTTTTTAAAAGTTTTATTTTTATTTATTTTCATTCCACAGGTGGACAAAACTATGGTGGAGGATATGGAGGGGGTCCAAACCCACCACCACCATCTGAACCCTTTGGTGGCAACAGAGGTGGATCCGGGCAAGGTAACAACATAGGTAAGGTTTGGAACTGTTACACCCCTCTTTGGATTGTTTTCACTGTCTGGCAGAAATATTCTGTATTCCTTTGTCAAACAAGCTAAGGTAGTTCAAGATCCCAAAAGATTAAAAGCTTTGCCATTGATATCAGATGCTTGGTGTGATATTATTTGGGAATGACTGTAAAGTACTGGGTAGAACATGCATTCGTGTTGTTTTTATTTTTAATTTTAAGGCTGTGAATGATATAATTGAAACTTTTTGCAGTTATGTAATGGTTAAATTAGAATGTTTTAGGTGTAACTTTGTAGAGTATAACAGTTATTTTTATGCCTGATGAATGGTAATTTTAGGATTGGCTCATTCGGTATTAACTCAAGCTTAAAGACAGCTGGAGACTGATACTGCTTGAACTTAGTCTATGCTTGAAGCTTGTAAGTTTTTCCTCATTCATATTTTAATCAAAAGTATGTATACATCATGAGAATGAGGCTTAAGTAGTTCAGTTAAAGGATTAGTTCATTGGTCAAGCAAGTGCATCTTATATGCAAGATGGCCTATAAAGTAGTGAAGAAAGCATTCAAAAGTCTTATTCCTTTAAGGAGATATGTAAGTTTGAAGTTTCGTATCATTTGTGTAGAAATGACTGAAATCAGACTAGTTGTGACGTCACAACCTCAGATTCCTCGAAAGCCTTTATTCCTCAAAAGTCTATCATGTTTTGTCCTGCAATTTTGTGGCCTAAGAACCATTGGGTATGTCAAGAAAGTATTAAAACATGACCTAGTAAGGGTAATTATAATATACCACCTGAAGAAAGTTTGAGGTAAAATAATTCAAATAGTAAAAATTTCTATTGTCAAAATGGACTGGAATAAAGCCTTCATATTACTATTATACTCTGTTTTTGGTACTTAATAAACTCTGTACCAGAATAGCTAACCAAATTTCTGCTAGCTATTCTGGTACAGAGTTTATTAAGTACCAAAAAAGGAGTATAATGGTCATGTGAAGGCTTTATTCCAGTCCATTTTGACAATAGAAATTTATTTTGAAGGTAGAAGCTGTTCAGTCATTGTTGTTACACAGATAATACAGAGCTTTTAGCTTGAATATCTCCTGAATGGAATAAGCTTTTTGATTGCTTTCTTCGCCATTTTGTTTGCGATGACGAGTGAACACACAATTACAATGACGGGGTCGTTGCCTGCGTATTCGGTTATGATAGTCACAATGCTATCACGAACGCTTTAATACGACCTGGACGAACACAGGTACGACGACGGACAGACATAACATTGACAACCAAGTCAATGTCCACGCCTCTGATAACCAGTTGTGGTGCACTGGCCTGTCTACCCAACCCAGGCTTGAACCTAGGGCCTCGTGGTCTGTAGACAGGTATGATAACCACTACACCACAGTTAGTAGATTATTTTGTTTCTTTTAAAGTCCTCTTTTATATAGGATGGACATGCTTGACCACTGAAATAATCCTTTAAGACTTAAAGATGTATGGACAGGTGACAAGAACTAAGAAGAACATATGCTATGAACCATGAAAAAATATCACAATTCATCAAAATAACCATGTTACAGCATTTAGTATTGTATGGCCCAATGTGATAAAGTCTGCTGTACACAAAAAGTTCTCTAAAAGCACACCTGACAATGTTACAATTTCCTCTCAAAAATCTATTTCAAGTTATCTTGCAACACTTATGCCTCTCTCTTACTACAACCTTCACTCTCCAGTTCCTTCTTACTCACTGCCTGAGTTTTTCAATCCCACAACCTTCTACCATCAAATCAATAACACTTTATAAAAGTCCTTATCAAATCCTGCTTTTAGCTAAGGCAGGATGGCCACCTGGTATAAGGGGATTAAAGTCTTACTATGGAATTCTACTTTGACTCCGAACTTTCACTGTTAGGGAATTGTATAAGCAGATCCCAATGGTAAGCATACCCATCACAGTACAGAAAAGCTATTACTTAGCTCTCTATACCTAAGCTAGTTAGCTATTACCCAAGTCGACGACCTGCAGGAGGGTGGGGGAGACTTTACAACACCTTATAACTATTTATGAACATTTCTATTTTGTGACATCACAAAGAGAAAAACCTATGAATTTTTCTTAACTTTATTTTTCAAATCATATTGATGGGAATAGTTGATCATGTTTTAAAAGTTTTAAAACTCCATCATGCCAATGATCAAAGTGGGGAAAATCATGTGCTGATTTTCAGGGACTGACATTTTAGAGAGAAATTTAAAGAATTGAATGAAAAGTTTTTAGCAGTTTTCTCTGTCACACATCACAACTTTTGTAAAATTATTCAAACTTTGAACAGCTATAACTCCAAAAGTACATAAATTATTGACAGAATGTAAAAACTCTTCTGTTCAAAAATTAAACATGAATATAAAATCTCTACCTGTCCATATACCTTTAAGTTGTATTTGATTAAATAAGTAGATAACTCAATGTAGTTCTGTTTTTGGGGTGATCTTTTCACAACAGGACCAATGGGTGGCTACCCTGGTAATGCATCAGGCTACGGACCACAGAGGGGTAATTTCAACGCTGGAGGATACCCTCCTAATGGACCTGGTAAATGTTAAGCATTTGCAAGTTTTAATTATCTCTGTTTGTGGTGGTTAAGTTCCCAACATCTTGTTTTGGTGTTTTGTGAATATTGATGAGACCATTAACCAATTCAACATATTTTAATCACTAAACATGTCTTCTCTAGATGGATTGTGTCCATCTTCTCTGAAGGGTTTATACATCTTCTCATTATTCAACACATTCCATTAAAAATATGTAAACTTTGTCTTGACAGACCTCATCCTAAATCATCCCCCCCCCCCCCTACCTTTCAATTTCTGCCCTTCCCCTGTCCAAATAGTCCAAAATTGTATTCATTTCTTCATGAAATAGTAACAAAACTATACACCAAATTTAATCCAAATCCATTCATCAGTTCTGAAGATATCTTGATGACAGACAAACTCACTTTAAAATGTCCCCACCCCTCCAATTGCACCCTTCGCCTGTTCCAGTTTGTCTCAAATTTTAATCACTCCTTCCTAAAGCAGTATCAAAACCACACGCCAAATTTAATCCAAGTCAATCATCAGTTCTGGAGATAGATATCTAGATGACAGACAAACAAACATAACCTCCGTCCGACTTTGTTGGCGGAGGTAATAATTCATCACCCTGCACTATGAAGTGAGGAACAGACTGGCTATTGCAATACTCACTTATTTGAGTCCCTGCTTGCAAGCCTCGACAAATACTTTGTCACCAACTTGCCAGATTGGTCAGTTCACCTGAATATTTGGTCACCATATGAAAATGTTACTCAGCATAAATTTACTGTAGGTCAAAATGTTGGTCATTACAAGTCAAATAATTCTTTCTCATATACACAACTGTTTATAAACTGGTCCACATACCATGAAAAGCTAATAAGTCATGGTGTTCCTTCACAATTAGAGAGCAAACTGAACCATCCATATTTCTATAAGTACTTCAGTTTGAGTGTGTGTCTACTTTTATCTGCTACAAAATTATCGGAACATTTAGGTTTTAATGTTTTCACTAAGGACTTAAGATTTTAGCTGTTTAACTCCCTCATGTGATATTGATCGCTGACAGTAAAATTAAGATGACTTGAACCTCTTTCATACTTTAAATTTGTTTTTATTTCTGTTGGTTCTCAACCTGGTGAGTGCCATCTCTGCAAGGATCACCACCAAACGACATACCTATCACTTCATTACATATGAACTTGGGAATCTTCACCAGGGATTGACAAATCAACTTGCCCGGGTATTGTTACTAAATAAATCTATGGTTGTCCTGGAAGAAAGTAACGGGTGCTCTTGTGTGTATATGTGTAACACACTTTCTTCAGAAAATAACTAATCCTCAAGAAAGTGCTTAAATGGTTGTCTTGACAAAGTTTCTTTTTGTCCTGGACAGCCAGACAAGTAATTTGTTGACCCTGATCTTCATTTGCTCCCCCCCCCCCCCCCTCCCTTTTGTCCTGGACAGCCAGATAAGTGATTTGTCAAACCCTGATCTTCATTGGTTCCCTCCATAAATTGAAATTCCTGTCATAGTCTATGAACATAGACACAAACATATTCCCAACAAAATTATTCATAAGTTGACCTACTCCAATCCAACTCAGATCTTCTGCATTTTCAGCCCAAATTGTTCAACCCATAACTAGTGTGACGGTAAGACGCATCCTCGTAGATTGCCTGCTCCTCACCCCTATCCCTTAAATTCCATTGCCCAACTCTTCTGCAAAAGCTCTCTCCAAAAGATCTTTCCTTTAAACATAACACAAACTAATATAACTATATATTAACTTGGTCTTTCCGTATCTCCTGCACTCCACACCATTTCTTCAACCGTTTTGCACCTTGGACATCAAACCTCTCTGGCACAGTTTGACCATCATGATGTTATTAAACCTCACCAGCCAAGCAAACTAAGCAGGAATTCTTTAAATGTCAGATATGATATGATATATGGAATTTATATGCCACATTTCTAGTTTTAAGGAAACATTCAAATGCATTCTACAACTAACAGACTAGGTCTCCGGCTGCCTATGGGTGCACATGAATTTAGTACTTGAAAGGGAAAGTGAATGAACCTTGTTTTCACGCTTCTCTTCTCGAATAGTGTTTAGAGAACCAGGCAGGGATGACTCTCTTGCCAGTGGGACCGACAGCTTAACGTCCCCTCCGAAGTATCTGTCGGCATAGCTGGGAAAAATCGAGCTAGACCTGACCGAGGCTCGAACCCGGGACCTCCAGCATATCAGCCTACTAAGCTACCTATTCTCCACCTTGTATGATAGAAAAAATACAAACCGAACTGTAAAGAAACAACTATTGTACAATAGTTTGGTAAATTCATAAGATAATTAATTTTTACTCCATGTCAGACACATTTTAAAATGATGCAAATGTTTGATGTATATGTATGAATATATATCAATATATGAAAAATATATGCAGATACATATTTGCAGTATGCATATTCATTAAATGTATTTATGTAAATTTTCCTATATATATATACATGAAACATTTGTAAGTGGGTCTTACATGGAGTATATATCAAGAAAATGAATGGTGTAGGTCTACTGTGGAAGGGTTAATTCTCACTTTCTTATTAACACCTGTCAATGTGTTTTCATTGAAAATGAATTGAACTACATAAATTGCAAGAATATGTAAAATTTGTTCAGGTGATGAATCAAATTTACTTTACTAGATTCTGTTTTAGTACTTTCCTGAATTATCCAATGAATAGCTGCAAAATCTTGGGGAAATGCAATAAAGTATACAAAGACTTTTGAAGAAGGTGAGGATATGATGTCACAGCCAATCTGATTTCTCCTGTTTCTACACAAATGACACAGAACCTAAAATGTAAATGTTTCCTTAAAAGTAGAAGCATTTTTAATACTATCTTAACCATTTTATTTCTATCCAAGTCTTCTTTCATTTAAGATGAACTTATGTGGCCTCTTAACCACTAATTATTTAGGGCATGGTAGATCAGTAAGTAGTCAAGTGTCTTGATTCGTAATCCACCAAAGGTACTGTGTTCGATTTTAACTATATTGGGTTTTTGAGCAGAATACTTCATTTCTGGTTCCTCCAGTCCACTCAGCTGTGAAATGAGTACTAGCTTGGTGTGGATTTGAGTCTAAGGGGAGTCCAAGTACTCTTACTGGTTCCTCCAGTCCACTCAGCTGTAAAATGAGTAATAGCTTGGTGGGAAATTAAGTCTAAGGGGAGTCCAAGTACTCTTACTGGTTCCTCCAGTCCACTCAGCTGTGAAATGAGTACTAGCTTGGTGGGGAATTGAGTCTTAGGGGAGTCCAAGTACTCTTACTGGTTCCCCCAGTCCACTCAGCTGTGAAGTGAGTACTAGTTTGGTGGGGAATTAAGTCTAAGGGTAGTCCAAGTACTCTTACTGGTTCCTCCAGTCCACTCAGCTGTGAAATGAGTACTAGCTTGGTGGGGAATTAAGTCTAAGGGGAGTCCAAGTACTCTTACTGGTTCCTCCAGTCCACTCAGCTGTGAAGTGAGTACTAGCTTGGTGGGGAATTAAGTCTAAGGGAAGTCCAAGTACTCTCACTGGTTCCTCCAGTCCACTCAGCTGTGAAATGAGTACTAGCTTGGTGGGGAATTAAGTCTAAGGGGAGTCCAAGTACTCTTACTGGTTCCTTCAGTCCACTCAGCTGTAAAGTGAGTACTAGCTTGGTGGGGAATTGAGTCTTAGGGGAGTCCAAGTACTCTTACTGGTTCCCCAATCCACTCAGCTGTGAAATGAGTACTAGTTTGGTGGGAATTAAGTCTAAGGGGAGTCCAAGTACTCTCACTGGTTCCTCCAGTCCACTCAGCTGTGAAGTGAGTACTAGCTTGGTGGGGAATTAAGTGTAAGGGGAGTCCAAGTACTCTTACTGGTTCCTCCAGTCCACTCAGCTGTGAAATGAGTACTAGCTTGGTGGAGAATTAAGTCTAAGGGAAGTCCAAGTACTCTTACTGGTTCCTCCAGTCCACTCAGCTGTGAAGTGAGTACTAGCTTGGTGGGGAATTGAGTCTTAGGGGAGTCCAAGTACTCTTACTGGTTCCCCCAGTCCACTCAGCTGTGAAGTGAGTACTAGTTTGGTGGGGAATTGAGTCTAAGGGGAGCCAAGTACTCTTACTGGTTCCCCCAGTCCACTCAGCTGTGAAATAAGTACTAGCTTGGTGGGGAGTTAAGTCTAAGGGGAGTCCAAGTACTCTTACTGGTTTCTCCAGTCCACTTAGCTGTGAAATGAGTACTAGCTTGGTGTGGACTTGAGTCTAAGGAGAGTCCAAGTTCTCTTACTGGTTCCCCCAGTCCACTCAGCTGTGAAATAAGTACTAGCTTGGTGGGGAGTTAAGTCTAAGGGGAGTCCAAGTACTCTTACTGGTTTCTCCAGTCCACTTAGCTGTGAAATGAGTACTAGCTTGGTGTGGACTTGAGTCTAAGGGGAGTCCAAGTTCTCTTACTTGTTCCTCCAGTCCACTTAGCTGTGAAGTGAGTACTAGTTTGGTGGGGAATTAAGTCTAAGGGGAGTCTAAGTACTCTTACTGGTTCCTCCAGTCCACTCAGCTGTGAAGTGAGTACTAGCTTGGTGGGGAATTGAGTCTTAGGGGAGTCCAAGTACTCTTACTGGTTCCTCCAGTCCACTCAGCTGTGAAATGAGTACTAGCTTGGTGAGGAATTAAGTCTAAGGGTAGTCCAAGTACTCTTACTGGTTTCTCCAGTCCACTCAACTGTGAAATGAGTACTAGTTTGGTGGGGAATTAAGTCTTAAGGGGAGTCCAAGTACTCTTATCCACTTGCACCAAGGAAGCAAGGGGATAAGCATTAGCCTTTATTGGCTCGAGAGGATTAAATAAGCAATTATTTAAGATAAATTGTCCTTAATTCTGTGTAATAATAGATAATATTCTTCTTCTCCCATAACAGGTAACGCTGGTCCCAACATGAACGGTAGTCAGGGTGGTAACTACAATCAGGGTGGTAACTACAATCAGGGTACTAACTACAATCCGGGTGGTAACTACAATCAAGGTAGTAGTAACTACAATCCGGGTACTAACTACAATCCGGGAAACAGTGGCCAGAACATGTACGGCGCAGGTGGACCCATGGCAGGGAATTACCAACGTGCAGGAAACGCAGCGCAGTTTCACCCCTACAGGCGCTGAGACTCGAGGGGAATGTGGATTCTCGAAGGATAGGAAGACTGGGGGGATATGTGTGAAAGCAAAATTCATCCTTAAAAGTGATATTGGTTTATTTCATATTGAAGATGTTATTTCTACCAAGCTGAAACCTGAACAAAATAACCTAGATTATGAGTTTGAGACCAAGATTGAATCATGATGTTATTACTTGATTTTCGATCTTCTGTATAGTTCTTGATCTTTGTGAAATATTACTGAATTGAAAAAAGAGTTCTTCAAAAATTGAGTGAGATTAGAGAATAGGGGATGAATACATCTGTGATGTAGAATATTCTTTATGTATGATCTTATATTTGTTTTGATTGTTAGCAGGTTAGATAGGTTTTAGCACAACAGACCTTTCACAGGGATAAAAAACAATATTTTGTAAATATGTCATTTTGGTTTTGTTATGTTTCTTGATAGGTTTTAAAATTATTAGTATTAGATAAGCTGGTAAAAGGCATGTCTTAGCTTTTATTTGTAGGAACTGTATTTTGATACGTAGAATTTACGTTTTGTTTGTATCTACTGTAACTAGAAGACGGAAGTGCAGAAGAGATTGGAAATCATATTTACAAGAAAACGGGTTGGGTTTGCAGGAGCGGTGAAACTGCCCAAGAAGCAGCTGCTAAATCTTTCTGAAATCTGAAAAATCCAGATTGGTGCCTTCAATGTACAAATATCTCCTTTTTCAAACCATTCGAGCCCATAGGACGGGTAAATAAGGGAGGTTGACATGAACTTAACCAACTGCCATGAATTACCTACAGTATGAAAATGGGTGTTATGTAATGCATACTAGCAAATGTAGTGTTTGAAATGTATGCACTCCTATTGGGGATGTAACAAATATTTTTCATTGTCATCTATTTTGTGGGCTTCATTTGGGCGTAAATTGGGGGCCTCATTTGGGCCTGAATTGGGGGCCTCATTTGGGCCTGAATTAGGGGCTTAAATGTGGTTCCATGGTTTGAATAACCATGTTATTTGGATAATTGTTTAACACTACTTAGTACATCATCAGCTCAATGCACATGTGGCTGTAAGTGTTTAAGGTGCTGATACCATGCCTAAAACAACCAGCCAACCAGTATAAGAACCTAAACTAAAGATTCAAAGGAAATGAGGGTGAAAACATATTTAAACAGCCAACCTTGGTAGTTTGACATTTTACTATCACAACTGGAATATCAAGATGATTGGTGAAATTAAGATAGCAAGTTAGGATACTGAAAGAAATTTCTGCCTATTATTTTTCATAGAGAATGGATTTAAAAGTATTTCTCTAAGACAAATGTTTAAAGGCATTTATGAAGAATGCAGCTGATTTTGATTAAATTATTTTGTGACATCTTTTTAACCCTTACTGTACCATGCGGCGATAATATCGCCGTTCTGGGTGCCCCGTCTTTGACTCCGCCTCCCAGGCGCATTTTCAAAAAAGTGCCGGTAGAGTAAGGGTTAAACAAGCCTGCGACAAGTGTGCCAACTTTAAAAGATATGCAGCATGGTCCCAGTGGGTGGCCCACCGGGTCACTGAAATGGAATGAGCCTGACTTTGCTGCTCGGAAGACAGAGGACCCTTCAATAATTAGCCTGTGCTAAACCCTTACTCTACCACGTGGCGATATTATTGCCGTTTTTGGGTGCCCCGTCTTTGACTCCGCCTCCCAGGCACATTTTCAAAAAACTGCTTGTAGAGTAAGGGTTAACTTCGAAACAAACATTTACATTTTATTGTAGAAGGCACTGCTTGTAGAGTAAGGGTTAACTTCAAAACAAACATTTACATTTTATTGTAGAAGGCACTGCTTGTAGAGTAAGGGTTAACTTCAAAACAAACATTTACATTTTATTGTAGAAGGCAATTATAAACAAGTAAACTAAGAATCTTTAGGAAAAGGAATCCCAATCTGTTGTATAAAATAAACCATGACATTCATGTTGAATTAATCTTGCTTGTAACTTTTCTTTTATTTAGTACAGCTGTTGTAAATTAATACACAGTAATTTATTCTCCTTTTCTCCAGTGTTTATATGCTATCTTTTTTCAAGTTCATTTGGCAGAGGTCAACAAAAATTGCCTGGAATGATTTCAAAGAACAGTCAAACCCCCCTCCCTCCTTACACAGATTAGGCCCGCCCAGCAACTTAAAATTCACTTAAACTTTATTTGGCGCAATAAAGCGCCTGATGAAAAACAGAATTGCACCATTTTCTTACTGCTGTATTTTCTTCATAATAAGCACCTATGCTCAGGGGTTGCTGTGAGCCAATGGGAATTCTTGCACATTGCCCCTTTCGAGTGGCCATTCCATTTCTGCTCAAAGTACTAACAGATCCAGGATGTGTCCACTGTATGTATAATTTTGAAAAGCAAATGAAATTAAGATAAATAGACCATATTAGGTCATTTAAAATCCTTGATATTTCAGCATGAACAAATGTTTCTTTTTCGGCATTGACGGGCAATCAGTATGCACGTGTACAGTGCAGTTTTGTGTTCACTGTCTCTATTGCTTGCTTCGTTTTCCCCATTCCAGCCACTTTCTCCTTTAAACATATATTTGTCTCCCCCGCCCCACCCACTCCATCTTTCTAAATAACAAATTGCATTTTTCTTTCTTTTCACACTCCCTTTTATTCCCCTCTGTTACTTTCACTGCTGTTCGAATCCTCTGAAAATTTATTTTGATTTGTATTGCCTGTCCCTTTTGCTTTTCTTTTATTGTCTTTGTTCTAACGGTCTATCCATCTCCTATCTTTGATTTATCTTTCATCCTATGTCGTTTGCTTTTCTCTTTCTATCCTCCCATCTTTCCTTTCTCGAATCTTGACCCTGTGTTCTGTTGTCCTTCTTTTTTACTTCCACCACCTATTATCTTCTCTTTATTCAAGCCTTTCTTTCTTCTCCCCTTTCTTTCCACTTCTTATAAAATATTCAGCATATCCCTCTCCCCTTTGTCACCTTTGCATCTATTTTGCCCTCTTCCGTGTAATGTTAATGAAATTCTCTTTCCCCTCTTTATCTCAGTTTGCAGTCCTACTGGTCCTCTCCGATATTTGCTGAGATTAATGTAATTTTTGGTTCACATGCGAAGCACAATGCGAACCTATGTAATGGCGATTACATCCGGCCGTTCACAGATTTTTCCTGAGATTTCCTCAGAAATGTTATTTTTTTGAGAATTCTTAAGAAAATGTTGAAGTTCTTCAGAAAAAGTTAAAGTTTCTTCAGATATCCTTATGAAAGGTTAGAATATCCTTACAAAATGTTAAAGTTTTTCAGAGACACTTAAGACAGGATTGAAGATAAGTTTCCTTAAAAAGTCTACAAAACATATGATATTTTCTTAAAAGAAATGATATAATTTTCTTATATTCTTCAGAGATCCTCAAGTCTCTTGTAGCACTTGAAATTTAAAATTCTTCAAAATATTTGGGCACCAACAATTGTATCAGGCATGATTATTAAACTCCACCTTTATTATTGTGGTCATTTGCATAAAGTTGCTACAGTATATGAACTGACCAGACTTTTGTATTTAGTATGCTTAGTCAGGGAGTGTGACAGGATGTGATTGCGTAGGGAGGGATGCCATGTGGGACATGGATGGAGGCCATGCGGGACATATGATATAATATATACCATATGGTGTACACCAAGGGGTATATCAGGCTTAATTCCATGAGGGACATGATATACCATATGGTGTATACCAAGGGCTATATCATGCATAATTATTTGACACCACTTTTTTTTCTTATTTAACAAGTCATTTGCATATAAGTTATGTGAACTGACACTTCATACATAGTATGCTCAATCAGGGACTGATAGTTAGGATGAGACTTCTTATGGAGCCTATGGGGTGGGATGCCATGTGGAACAGGGTGGAATGCCATGTAGGATATATGGTGGAATGCCATGTAGGATATATGGTGGAATGCCATGTAGGATATATGGTGGAATGCCATGTAGGATATATGGTGGAATGCCATGTAGGATATATGGTGGAATGCCATGTAGGATATATGGTGGAATGCCATGTAGGATATATGGTGGAATGCCATGTAGGATATATGATGGAATGCCATGTAGGATATATGGTGGAATGCCATGTAGGATATATGGTGGAATGCCATGTAGGATATATGGTGGAATGCCATGCAGGACATGGATCCCACCCCATTTCAACAAGTCATTTGCATATAAGTTATATGAACTAATACTTTCATACATAGTATGCTCAATCAGGGACTGATAGCTAGGATGAGACTTCTTACGGAGCCTATGGAATGCCATGTGGGACATGGGGTGGGATGCCATGTGGAACAGGTAGATTGTCATGTCGGACAGGTAGATTGTCATGTGGGACATGGTGGGATGCCATGAGTGACATAGGTTAGAATGCCATGTGTGACATAAGGTAGGATGCCATGTGTGACATAGGGTAGGATGCTATGTGGGACATTGGGTAGGAGGCCATGGGGACATGTGTTGCCATGTGGGACAAAGTAGGATGTCATTTGGACATTAGGTGGGATACCAGGTGGGAAGCCACTGATGCGGGACACAGGGAGGGATGCCATGTGGGACAGAAAGGGATGTCATGTGGTACATATGGTTGGATTAATGTTGGACATACACGTAGGATGGGATCCATGTGGGTCAGCATGGGATGCCATGTGGGACAAGGCATGAGATGTCATGTGGGATGTCATGTGGGACATGGGATGCCATGTGGGACATGGGATGCCATGTGGGACATGGGATGCCATTTGGGACATGGGATGCCATGTGGGATTAGTGTGAGATGCCATGTGGGATTAGTGTGAGATGCCATGTGGGATTAGTGTGCGATGCCATGTGGGATTAGTGTGAGATACCATGTGGGATTAGTGTGAGATGCCATGTGGGATTTTGTTAGATGCCATGTGGGATAAGTGTGAGACGCCATGTGGAGTTCGTGTGAGACGCCATGTGGAATTAGTGTGAGACGCCATGTGGAATTAGTGTGAGACGCCATGCGCGATTAGTGTGAGACGCCATGTGGCATTAGATGCCATGTGGGACTAGTGTGAGATGCCATGTGGCATTAGATGCCATGTGGGACTAGTGTGAGATGCCATGTGGGACTAGTGTGAGATGCCATGTGGGACTAGTGTGAGATGCCATGTGGGACTAGTGTGAGATGTCATGTGGGATTAGTGTGAGATGCCATGTGGGATTAGTGTGAGATGCCATGTGGGACTAGTGTGAGATGCCATGTGGGACTAGTGTGAGATGCCATGTGGGATTAGTGTGAGATGCCATGTGGGATTAGTGTGAAATGCCATGTGGGATTAGTGTGAGATGCCATGTGGGTTTAGTGTGAGTTGCCATGTGGGTTTAGTGTGAGTTGCCATGTGGGTTTAGTGTGAGTTGCCATGTGGGTTTAGTGTGAGATGCCATGTGGGTTTAGTGTGAAATGCCATGTGGGTTTAGTGTGAGATGCCATGTGGGTTTAGTGTGAGATGTCATGTGGGATTAGTGTGAGATGCCATGTGGGATTAGTGTGAGATGCCATGTGGGACTAGTGTGAGACGCCATGTGGCATTAGTGTGAGATGCCATGTGGGACTAGTGTGAGATGTCATGTGGGATTAGTGTGAGATGCCATGTGGGATTAGTGTGAGATGCCATGTGGGATTAGTGTGAGATGCCATGTGGGACTAGTGTGAGATACCATGTGGGATTAGTGTGAGATGCCATGTGGGATTAGTGTGAGATGCCATGTGGGTTTAGTGTGAGTTGCCATGTGGGTTTAATGTGAGTTGCCATGTGGGTTTAGTGTGAGTTGCCATGTGGGTTTAGTTTAGTGTGAGTTGCCATGTGGATTTAGTGTGAGTTGCCATGTGGGTTTAGTATGAGCTGCCGTGTGGGTTTTGTGTGAGATGCCATGTGGGTTTTGTGTGAGATGCCATGTGGGTTGGCTCTGTGCAGGCTGTTTCAAAAGATGTGTCTTAATGTATATTCTCAGAGTAAGATATTCTAGCATCTATGTTATATGTTTCATATTGCATACTGTCCCCAGTTGGGCGAATGAACTCTAACACATCACCTGGGTCTCCGATTGATATTTTATATGTGGTGATCCTGGTTGGAGGACATACACATGTGTGTACCTTGTTAGTGTATAGGCCTACTAGATTACATTCCTGTTGTACTGATAGGTCATTGAAAAGAAAACGTCTATGAGTGTTAATAAAAATAGGTTGGAAAATTATAATCACAATGCATCAATCAATATCTCATTAGGCTAAAGATAACATCCAGGGACGATATCCACAATTGGATGATTTAAAACGTATATCCTCGGTAGGGACTTTCTACAATTCTGGGTGTGTGTATAGAGGGAATGTCGACAATTTGTATTTCCTTGCAGTTGTAATATTTGATTATTTTGGAAAAAAGAGTTGAAAGTTTTATTACTGATTCTGATCTTATGAATGACAATATCAATGATTATATTCATGTAAGTTCTATGTGAATAGTACAGAAGCAGTTAAACATTAAAGACCATCTATCGTGATTAAAATGTGGCGACGTACATATTATTCCAAAACGGGTCTGATTGGCCTATCGTTGTAAGTGTACGTTGTACCATTGTGTTTCGACCAATCAAAACACATAAAATGAAATCTATTTATCTGAACATTAGAGACGACAACTGGCCTTTAAAAGTGATGAAATCATTATTTGGCAAAAGTGTAGATGGGTCATGGAGTATAGTAATGACATGAACTGCATTGAACCAAAGAGCTTCTACACATGTTAACAAACACATGTAGTCATGTAATGGATGATAAGTATAGAGGCGGAAGAGGAGATGAAGAAAGGGGTGCAAAAGAGACTAGACCAGCCATGTACAGAGATGAGTAAGGGGGAATAAGAAAACAGCACTAAGAAGAGAGAAATAAATGAGAATACAGGAAAGTAAAAAGGTGAGAATCGGTGAAGGGTACACAAACATTTCTCACCTGGAGTTCTGGACTTATTACATACGCAAATGTTGTTACTTCTGTATTATTTAATTAATCCTCTTTGCTTCCGTTCCCTTAAATGTAGCCTTCAAATCATTCCCCTAAATTCCCTCCTATATATATATATATATATATATATATATATATATATATATATATATATATATATATATATATATATATATATATATATATATATATATTTATATATATATATATATATATATATATATATATATATATATATATATATATATATATATATATATATATATATATATATATATATATATATATATATATATATATATATATATATATATATATATATATATATACTTCCGTCAATATAAATAATGATATATATTTCTTTAATAAATCTCCACGTTTCTGCCCTTCCCCATACTTCCGTAATTCCCAATAGCCTAATCAGATAATTAATATGAAAACTACCGGTATAATAACTTCAAACAACCTTTTTAATGCCCTAAGTTTCCCTCTAAATTGTATTAATTCCTCATCATTTTCATCCCCTCCCCCTACATTATAGCCTTTAAATCGTGTTCTTTAAATTCGCTGTTTTGTGCGGCTTTATCACAACCCTTTCTATCGTACTCCAGATATAGCTCCGCACAGACATGGACCAAATTATGAGAAATTATTCACATAAAAAGAGCCATTCACTGCATCAATTGTTTTGCTCAAATCTTACCGATAGAACTTAAGGTCATCCTTTACCATTGCGAAATAATCACTTATAAGTTAACTCGGCAGCTGTTGACAATTGTTCTATACTCAAGAACTCTTTTGATGCATCATGCATACTTAGGGCTGACCCTTTCAAGTGGTCCACACAGCAATGTGTGGGAGTGGATCGTTTTCACTTGACCCAGCTCTCTCAACTGAAATCTCGTCAACGTTTCACAAGTAGGATTAAGCCATTTCAAAAGGGAATTACTCCGTTCAAAAAGCATACCGATTGTTGCAATTGATCAGTGTTGCTCATCGCACATGTTAACAACTTGCATGGCAAGTTCCTCGCCTAACATCAAAGAGGGTTCCCTTCTGGATTTTTTTGATTGGACCCTACTGTAGCTGCCTTTTACTCTATGACGCACTTTCAATGCTCATTCTCCGTATATGATGAGTTCAGGTGATGTGCTACATTCCGTAAATATCAAAAACCAAAATGCCACTACTTCTTCCTACCTACCGAGGTGATGAAGCACACACCCTCTTTTCGGTAAAAATGACGAAAACGTTTTCTCTGAAGGTGCAGTATTAATGCCAGGTTTTTACAAGTCGTCAATTGTACAACAAATTGTAGCCTATATTCCTTCAACTTGTGATTTCTGTTTGGACGTTCTCGGGGGCGTTCTACATCCATAACGCTCTCAACATGAGAAAATCACTGAATTTCAATGTTCACAGAAGTGTGTCACGAAATTTCAAATCGACAAAATCTTATCCTTCGATTGCAACAAGTACTCGTTTAAGATAAACTATTATGTTGGATTAAGCAACACGAAATTATACAGTTCGGTTCGTACCGCCGATCGAGGGACTTAATAAGTCCCCCGATCGGGAGACTCAAGCATGTGCACTGAGCTTACAGTGACATATGGAAGCCGCCATTTTTATTTTGAAGTTTCAGTCGTAGACGCTTATTAGTCGTGTCATTGAAGGTGTGCAACAATGTTTGCTTTGTTCATGTTCAATTTCGCGAAAGTAAAAAAACTTCGTTACTATCACGCAGTTATTGCTAAATAATTTTCACAAATCCCCAAGCTATTTCTCATAATTTCAGAAAACCTTGTTAATGTGCGACTGCCTAAAGGTAACACATGATAAGAATTCATCACTTTTCTTTAAATTTCTCGAAAACCACACGTTGAATTTTAAAAGCGCACGGTGAAAAGATCATTCATATGCCATTATTTTGAATAGGGAAGACAAATTGGAACCCTTCACAGTGGTTGAGTTCCCCGCGCTCGAAATGTCTGAATTTTATGTTATTCCTATACAAACTTTGAATTTGGATAGATGCATTGTGGGATACTTCTGTAAAGAATTCCCCGATCGGGAGAACAAACCAGTTCTCCCGATCGAGGATACGAACCGGACTTTTAGAACAAAATTTTGGACAACTACCAAACAATGTATTCTATAATCGACTTTCCCCACCCCCAGCGCTGTGTAAAGGAATAATCATATGAAATACATTTTTCTGATATATTCATATATGCTAACAGAATCTGTACTCAATGCAATACATGATATACGTAAGCAATTTTCAAGCTGCCTGTTTCATTTCGCCGACAATTATGTTTTTACCTATATACCTATCAGCAGGTTTACAAGCTTTTTAAAAATTTCAACAATTTTAGATTTACGTTACTAAAATTTTCCGAAATGAAAAAGAACAAAAATCTTAGTTTTTCCAGCTATTTCCAACGTTCCAGTGTTAGCTGTTAGGAAAACAAATCTTCAAAATTCATGAGAAGCAATAGGGAAACGTAGAATTTTGCCATTAGAGTAGTTTTCCTACTTGTTGTCAAATTTGAAATGCGGGGAAGATAATCGAGTTTCATTGTTTGACCGTCTTCATTTCCCGACCTGCACCATCGGGGTAGTCTGTAGTATCTCCTATAAGAGATCCTTTCTCTGGGGATAATAAGGTCAAATTTATCACGGTTTGTTTTCACCTCAATTTTTTTAGGTGTCGGAGGCATCCCAGGCGCGTCATTCCTGGAGGAAAGGGCGGGGGCCCAAATTTCCAGAGACTTATAAATATTTAGCAAAGCTTTTTGACACTCGTTGAGAGCTACAAAACTTAACACCAATAATTGTACCAATGCTTATCTGATATTGATAAAACAACAATTTATTACTTTGAGAGGCAAAACAGAATAAAGAATATTTAAAAAACCTATCAGACGGCCTCACCTATCAGCCTATGGGTCAAGCCAATCCTTAAAATGGACAGGTCATACTCAGGCGTTGTCTATTTTAACACAATGATTAATCGCTGATAGAGAACTTTTCGATTTGATTTCAATGATTATATATCCTGATAGCTTCAGGCATGGACAGGTCCCTACTCAATGCCATCAGAAGGAGACAGATGGATTTTTTCGGGCATGTTTATCGGGAGGGTGCGTTGGAACAGCTTGCAGTATGTGGGGAAAATTGAGGGTAAAAGAAGCAGAGCAAGGCAGCGAGTTAAATATGTCCAAAGCTTAAACAACTGGGCAACCAACAACAGCCTAAGTAACAATAAGTTTATGCATTTAGCTCTAAACAGAAGTGACTGGAGGGCCATGACCGCTAATGTCTGTTCCAGACTCAGCACTTAGAGAGAAAGAGAGATTATATATAGCTGAATGCTTGATAGATATGGTGGGGATAAGACAAACAAAACTTCACCCAACGTGGGGCTCGAACCCACGACCCTGAGATTAAGAGTCTCATGCTCTACCGACTGAGCTAGCCGGGCTAATACAAATTGTAGACAAAGGGGTGTAGTTGATATGGAAATAGTGTATAATGTCATTAAAGAGATGTCGTACCAGGGAGATGGGAAATGACATTTCCCTTACATGGCATAATGAAAAGAGATAGTTTCTGGGAATAGTCATTATTAGTGGCGTGGTGGGTCATGTTTCACTGGGGGACAAGAACATTTTGCCCCCCCGAAATAAAAAAAAATGTGTTTAAGTAAAACGTGCACATAGATCTAAATTGGCATGCACCGTTTATATGGCACCGTATAGCCTGGAAATTGCATAAAATCAATGTTTCAATTTTAGGGACAAAGAAAAGTTCCTGAAATTAATGAAAATATCCCCAAAATGAAGAAAATTTCACGAAAATTGAAATTTTCGAAACTGCCGATAATGGAACGAAATTTTCGGAATCTAAAAAAGAAGCTTCTGAAAAATTGAAGAAAATTTTTGCAGAATGAATGAAATTTTTCAAAAGTTGAAGAAATCTTCTTAAATATTGAACAAAATATCCCCAAAATGAAGGAAATTTCACGAAAATAGAGGCAAATGTTCCCCAAAAAAAGGAAATTTTCCCAAAATTATAGAAATTTTTCAAAAATTGAAGAAACATTTCCCAAACAGACAATATCCGCGAAATAAGGGAAATTTCACGACAATAGACAATATCCGCGAAATTCAGGAAAATTAAGGAAAATAGAAGAACATTTCCCAAAAATGCCGAAAATGGAAGGAAATTTCCCAAAAATTGAAAACAACTTCTCAAACATTGAAGAAAACTTCCGCAGAATAAAGGAAATTCTCCGGAAAATGAAGAACATTTCTTGAATGTTGAACAAAATATCCCCAAAATGAAAGAAATTTCACAAAAATGTAGGCAAATTTTTCCAAAAATAAAGGAAATTTTCCAAAAATGAAACAATATTTCAGAAAATTGAAAAAACTTCTCAAATATTGAAGAAAATTTCCGAAGAATGAAGGAAATTTTCAGAAAATTGAAGAAAATGTTATTGAAAAATATCCCCATAATGAAGGAATTTTCAGGAAAATGGAAGGAATTTTTCCGATAATAAATGAAATTTTCCGAAAATATAGAAAATTTCCCAAAAATGAAGAAAATTTTCCTAAATATTGAAGAAAATATCCCCAAAATAAAAGAAATTTTACAAAAATTGAAGAAAAATTCCCCAAAATGCCGAAAAATGAAGAAAATTCCAGAAAATTAAACAAGAATGAAGAAATTTAATTTCCTTCAAATTTATCACGGTTTGTTTTCACCTCAATTTTTGTTCAGGTGTCGGAGGCATCCCGGGCGCGTCATCCCTGGAGGAAAGGGCGGGGGCCCAAATTTCCAGAGACTCATAAATACTTAGCAAAGCTTTTTGACCCTCGTTGAGAGCTACAAAACTTAACACCAATAATTGTACCAATGCTTATCTGATATTGATAAAACAACAATTTATTACTTTGAGAGGCAAAACAGAATAAAGAATATTTAAAAAGACGGCCTCACCTATCAGCCTATGGGTCAAGCCAATCCTTAAAAGCATACTCAGGCGTTGTCTATTTTAACACAATGATTAATCGCTGATAGAGAACTTTTCGATTTGATTTCAATGATTATATATCCTGATAGCTTCAGGCATGGACAGGTCCCTACTCAATGCCATCAGAAGGAGACAGATGGATTTTTTCGGGCATGTTTATCGGGAGGGTGCGTTGGAACAGCTTGCAGTATGTGGGAAAATTGAGGGTAAAAGAAGCAGAGCAAGGCAGCGAGTTAAATATGTCCAAAGCTTAAACAACTGGGCAACCAACAACAGCCTAAGTAACAATAAGTTTATGCATTTAGCTCTAAACAGAAGTGACTGGAGGGCCATGACCGCCAATGTCTGTTCCAGACTCAGCACTTAGAGAGAAAGAGAGATTATATATAGCTGAATGCTTGATAGTCGGGTGAGGATAAGACAAACAAAACTTCACCCAACGTGGGGCTCGAACCCACGACCCTGAGATTAAGAGTCTCATGCTCTACCGACTGAGCTAGCCGGGCTAATACAAATTGTAGACAAAGGGGTGTAGTTGATATGGAAATAGTGTATAATGTCATTAAAGAGATGTCGTACCAGGGAGATGGGAAATGACATCTCCCTTGCATGGCATAATGAAAAGAGATAGTTTCTGGGAATAGTCATTATTAGTGGCGTGGTGGGTCATGTTACACTGGGGGACAAGAAAATTTTGCCACCCCCTCCGAAATTAAAAAAAATGTGTTTAAGTAAAACGTGCACATAGATCTAAATTGGCATGCACCGTTTATATGGCACCGTATAGCCTGGAAATTGCATAAAATCAGTGTTTCAAATTTAGGGACAAAGAAAAGTTCCTGAAATTAATGAAAATATCCCCAAAATGAAGAAAATTTCACGAAAATTGAAATTTTCGAAACTGCCGATAATGGAACGAAATTTTCGGAATCTAAAAAAGAAGCTTCTGAAAAATTGAAGAAAATTTTTGCAGAATGAATGAAATTTTTCAAAAGTTGAAGAAATCTTCTTAAATATTGAACAAAATATCCCCAAAATGAAGGAAATTTCACGAAAATAGAGGCAAATGTTCCCCAAAAAAAGGAAATTTTCCAAAAATTATAGAAATTTTTCAAAAATTGAAGAAAAATTTCCCAAACAGACAATATCCGCGAAATAAGGGAAATTTCACGACAATAGACAATATCCGCGAAATGAAGGAAAATTCAGGAAAATAGAAGAACAATTCCCAAAAATGCCGAAAATGGAAGGAAATTTCCCAAAAATTGAAAACAACTTCTCAAACATTAAAGAAAACTTCCGCAGAATAAAGGAAATTCTCCGGAAAATGAAGAACATCTCTTGAATGTTGAACAAAATATCCCCAAAATGAAATTTTTTTTACAAAAATGTAGGCAAATTTTTCCAAAAATAAAGGAAATTTTCCAAAAATGAAACAATATTTCAGATAATTGAAAAAACTTCTCAAATATTGAAGAAAATTTCCGAAGAATGAAGGAAATTTTCAGAAAATTGAAGAAAATGTTATTAAATATTGAAAAAATATCCCCATAATAAAGGAATTTTCAGGAAAATGGAAGGAATTTTTCCGATAATAAATGAAATTTTCCGAAAATAAAGAAAAAAAATTAAAAATGAAGAAAATTTTCCTAAATATTGACGAAAATATCCCCAAAATGAAAGAAATTTTACAAAAATTGAAGAAAAATTCCCCAAAATGCCGTAAAATGAAGAAAATTCCAGAAAATTAAACAAGAATGAAGAAATTTAATTTCCTTTAAATTTATCACGGTTTGTTTTCACCTTTATTTTTTATTTTTTCTTCAGGTGTCGAAGGCATCCCGGGCGCGTCATTTCTGAGGAAAAGGGCGGGGCTTAAATTTCCAGAGACTCATAAATAAACAGAAGGGAGGGCCATGATCGTCAATGTCTGTTCCAGACTCAGCACCTAGAGAGAGAGAGATTGTTTATAGCTGAATGCTTGATAAGACAAACAAAACTTCACCCAACGTGGGGCTAAGACAAACAAAACTTCACCCAACGTGGGGCTAAGACAAACAAAACTTCACCCAACGTGGGGCTAAGACAAACAAAACTTCACCCAACGTGGGGCTAAGACAAACAAAACTTCACCCAACGTGGGGCTAAGACAAACAAAACTTCACCCAACGTGGGGCTAAGACAAACAAAACTTCACCCAACGTGGGGCTAAGACAAACAAAACTTCACCCAACGTGGGGCTAAGACAAACAAAACTTCACCCAGCGTGGGGCTAAGACAAACAAAACTTCACCCAGCGTGGGGCTAAGACAAACAAAACTTCACCCAGCGTGGGGCTAAGACAAACAAAACTTCACCCAACGTGGGGCTAAGACAAACAAAACTTCACCCAACGTGGGGCTAAGACAAACAAAACTTCACCCAACGTGGGGCTAAGACAAACAAAACTTCACCCAACGTGGGGCTAAGACAAACAAAACTTCACCCAACGTGGGGCTAAGACAAACAAAACTTCACCCAACGTGGGGCTAAGACAAACAAAACTTCACCCAACGTGGGGCTAAGACAAACAAAACTTCACCCAACGTGGGGCTAAGACAAACAAAACTTCACCCAACGTGGGGCTAAGACAAACAAAACTTCACCCAACGTGGGGCTAAGACAAACAAAACTTCACCCAACGTGGGGCTAAGACAAACAAAACTTCACCCAACGTGGGGCTAAGACAAACAAAACTTCACCCAACGTGGGGCTAAGACAAACAAAACTTCACCCAACGTGGGGCTAAGACAAACAAAACTTCACCCAACGTGGGGCTGAGACAAACAAAACTTCACCCAACGTGGGGCTGAGACAAACAAAACTTCACCCAACGTGGGGCTGAGACAAACAAAACTTCACCCAACGTGGGGCTGAGACAAACAAAACTTCACCCAACGTGGGGCTGAGACAAACAAAACTTCACCCAACGTGGGGCTGAGACAAACAAAACTTCACCCAACGTGGGGCTGAGACAAACAAAACTTCACCCAACGTGGGGCTGAGACAAACAAAACTTCACCCAACGTGGGGCTGAGACAAACAAAACTTCACCCAACGTGGGGCTGAGACAAACAAAACTTCACCCAACGTGGGGCTGAGACAAACAAAACTTCACCCAACGTGGGGCTGAGACAAACAAAACTTCACCCTACGTGGGGCTGAGACAAACAAAACTTCACCCAACGTGGGGCTGAGACAAACAAAACTTCACCCAACGTGGGGCTAAGACAAACAAAACTTCACCCAACGTGGGGCTAAGACAAACAAAACTTCTCCCAACGTGGGCTAAGACAAACAAAACTTCACCCAACGTGGGGCTAAGACAAACAAAACTTCACCCAACGTGGGGCTAAGACAAACAAAACTTCACCCAACGTGGGGCTAAGACAAACAAAACTTCACCCAACGTGGGGCTAAGACAAACAAAACTTCACCCAACGTGGGGCTAAGACAAACAAAACTTCACCCAACGTGGGCTAAGACAAACAAAACTTCTCCCAACGTGGGGCTAAGACAAACAAAACTTCACCCAACGTGGGGCTAAGACAAACAAAACTTCACCCAACGTGGGGCTAAGACAAACACAACTTCACCCAACGTGGGGCTAAGACAAACAAAACTTCACCCAACGTGGGGCTAAGACAAACAAAACTTCACCCAACGTGGGGCTAAGACAAACAAAACTTCACCCAACGTGGGGCTAAGACAAACAAAACTTCACCCAACGTGGGGCTAAGACAAACAAAACTTCACCCAACGTGGGGCTAAGACAAACAAAACTTCACCCAACGTGGGGCTAAGACAAACAAAACTTCACCCAACGTGGGGCTAAGACAAACAAAACTTCACCCAACGTGGGGCTAAGACAAACAAAACTTCACCCAACGTGGGGCTAAGACAAACAAAACTTCACCCAACGTGGGGCTAAGACAAACAAAACTTCACCCAACGTGGGGCTAAGACAAACAAAACTTCACCCAACGTGGGGCTGAGACAAACAGAACTTCACCCAACGTGGGGCTGAGACAAACAGAACTTCACCCAACGTGGGGCTGAGACAAACAAAACTTCACCCAACGTGGGGCTGAGACAAACAAAACTTCACCCAACGTGGGGCTAAGACAAACAAAACTTCACCCAACGTGGGGCTAAGACAAACAAAACTTCACCCAACGTGGGGCTAAGACAAACAAAACTTCAGCCAACGTGGGGCTAAGACAAACAAAACTTCAGCCAACGTGGGGCTTAGACAAACAAAACTTCACCCAACGTGGGTCTAAGACAAACAAAACTTCACCCAACGTGGGGCTAAGACAAACAAAACTTCACCCAACGTGGGGCTAAGACAAACAAAACTTCACCCAACGTGGGGCTAAGACAAACAAAACTTCACCCAACGTGGGGCTAAGACAAACAAAACTTCACCCAACGTGGGGCTAAGACAAACAAAACTTCACCCAACGTGGGGCTAAGACAAACAAAACTTCACCCAACGTGGGGCTAAGACAAACAAAACTTCACCCAACGTGGGGCTAAGACAAACAAAACTTCACCCAACGTGGGGCTAAGACAAACAAAACTTCACCCAACGTGGGGCTAAGACAAACAAAACTTCACCCAACGTGGGGCTAAGACAAACAAAACTTCACCCAACGTGGGGCTAAGACAAACAAAACTTCACCCAACGTGGGGCTAAGACAAACAAAACTTCACCCAACGTGGGGCTAAGACAAACAAAACTTCACCCAACGTGGGCTAAGACAAACAAAACTTCACCCAACGTGGGGCTAAGACAAACAAAACTTCACCCAACGTGGGGCTAAGACAAACAAAACTTCACCCAACGTGGGCTAAGACAAACAAAACTTCACCCAACGTGGGCTAAGACAAACAAAACTTCACCCAACGTGGGGCTAAGACAAACAAAACTTCACCCAACGTGGGGCTAAGACAAACAAAACTTCACCCAACGTGGGGCTAAGACAAACAAAACTTCACCCAACGTGGGGCTAAGACAAACAAAACTTCACCCAACGTGGGGCTAAGACAAACAAAACTTCACCCAACGTGGGGCTAAGACAAACAAAACTTCACCCAACGTGGGGCTAAGACAAACAAAACTTCACCCAACGTGGGGCTAAGACAAACAAAACTTCACCCAACGTGGGCTAAGACAAACAAAACTTCACCCAACGTGGGGCTAAGACAAACAAAACTTCACCCAACGTGGGGCTAAGACAAACAAAACTTCACCCAACGTGGGGCTAAGACAAACAAAACTTCACCCAACGTGGGGCTAAGACAAACAAACTTCACCCAAACAAACAAAACTTCACCCAACGTGGGGCTAAGACAAACAAAACTTCACCCAACGTGGGGCTAAGACAAACAAAACTTCACCCAACGTGGGGCTAAGACAAACAAAACTTCACCCAACGTGGGGCTAAGACAAACAAAACTTCACCCAACGTGGGGCTAAGACAAACAAAACTTCTCCCAACGTGGGGCTAAGACAAACAAAACTTCACCCAACGTGGGGCTAAGACAAACAAAACTTCACCCAACGTGGGGCTAAGACAAACAAAACTTCACCCAACGTGGGGCTAAGACAAACAAAACTTCACCCAACGTGGGGCTAAGACAAACAAAACTTCACCCAACGTGGGGCTAAGACAAACAAAACTTCACCCAACGTGGGCTAAGACAAACAAAACTTCACCCAACGTGGGGCTAAGACAAACAAAACTTCACCCAACGTGGGGCTAAGACAAACAAAACTTCACCCAACGTGGGGCTAAGACAAACAAAACTTCACCCAACGTGGGGCTAAGACAAACAAAACTTCACCCAACGTGGGGCTAAGACAAACAAAACTTCACCCAACGTGGGGCTAAGACAAACAAAACTTCACCCAACGTGGGGCTAAGACAAACAAAACTTCACCCAACGTGGGGCTAAGACAAACAAAACTTCACCCAACGTGGGGCTAAGACAAACAAAACTTCACCCAACGTGGGGCTAAGACAAACAAAACTTCACCCAACGTGGGCTAAGACAAACAAAACTTCACCCAACGTGGGGCTAAGACAAACAAAACTTCACCCAACGTGGGGCTAAGACAAACAAAACTTCACCCAACGTGGGGCTAAGACAAACAAAACTTCACCCAACGTGGGGCTAAGACAAACAAAACTTCACCCAACGTGGGGCTAAGACAAACAAAACTTCACCCAACGTGGGGCTAAGACAAACAAAACTTCACCCAACGTGGGGCTTGAACCCACGACCCTGAGATTAAGAGTCTCATGCTCTACCTACTGAGCTAGCCGGGCTACTACAAAATGTTGACAAAGGGGTGTAGTTGATATGGAAATAGTGTATAATGTCATTAAAGAGATATCGTACCAGGGAGATGTGAAATGACATCTCGCTTGCATGGCACAATGAAAAAAGACAGTCTCTGGGTATAGCCGGCATCAGTGGCGTGGTGGGTCGTGTTTCACTGGAGGGACAAGGACATTTCCCCCCCCCCCTCCCGAAATAAAAAATGCTCTTAAGTAAAACGTGCACATAGAAATTGGCATGCACCGTTTATATGGCACTGTTTGAAGAAAATTTCCGGAAAATGAAGGAAATTTTCGTAAAAATTAAGGAAAATCTACAAAAAATGAAGGAGATTTTATTGAAAATTTAAGAAGATTTCCCGAAGAAAAATGAATTCGTAGGACGTTTTTTTTCAACGAAAGAAAAGAAAGGGGGGGGATGGGGAACTGGTATTTGCTTAAAATTGTGTTACCTCTATAGGCATGATAATATAGGAGCGAAAACCGCGAAGAACTGGTGGGGACTTAAGGGTTTCCAGGAAACCCAAAGCGATTGCTCAATCGAAGGTTGACGTCCTGGTAAGGATTTTTTGGCTTGATTTTGGTAGCAGAAGATTGCTTAAAATCGTGTCAATTCCACACTAAACTTACTTAAAAGGAATATATGTATTTTCGAACAAAATGAAAGAAATTTCACGAAAATGTAGGCAAATTTTTCCAAATATGAAGGGAATTTTCTAAAAATAAAACAAATTTTCCAAAAATTTAAAAAGCTATTTAAAAATTGAAGAGATTTTTCGAATAATAAAAGAAAAAGTCAGAAAATTGAAGAAAATGTCATTAAGTATTAAAAAAATATTCCCATAATGAAGGAATTTTCAAGAAAATGGAAGGAATTTTCCAGATACTGAATGAACGAAATTTTCCAAAAATAAAAAAAAAAATCCCAAAATTGAAAAAAAACTTCCTAATTATTGAAGAAAATATTCCCAAAATGAAGAAAATTTCACGAAAATTGTAGAAAAATTCCCCAAAATGCCGAAAAATGAAGAAAATTCCAGAAAATTAAACAAGAATGAAAGAAATTTCATTTTCTTCAAATTTATCAAGGTTTGTTTTCACCTCAAATGTTTTTTGTTTTTTTCAGGTGTTGAAGGCATCCCGGGCGCGTCATTTTTGAAGGAAAGGGCGGGGGCCCAAATTTCCAGAGACTCATAAATAAACAGAAGTAACTGTAGGGCCATGATCGCCAATGTCTGTTCCAGACTCAGCACTTAGAGAGAATGAGAGATTATTTATAGCTGAATGCTTGATAGTCTGGTGGGGATAAGACAAACAAAACTTCACCCAACGTGGGGCTCGAACCCACGACCCTGAGATTAAGAGTCTCATGCTCTACCGACTGAGCTAGCCGGGCTAATACAAATTGTAGACAAAGGGGTGTAGTTGATATGGAAATAGTGTATAATGTCATTAAAGAGATGTCGTACCAGGGAGATGTGAAATGACATCTCCCTTGCATGGCATAATGAAAAGAGACAGTTTCTGGGAATAGTCAACATTAGTGGCGTGGTGGGTCATGTTTTACTGGGCGACAAGGACATTCCCCCACCCCCTCCCGAAATAAAAATGCTCTTAAGTAAAACGTGCACATTGATCTAAATTAGCATGCACCGTTTATATGGCACCGTTTGAAGAAAATTTCCGGAAAATGAAGGAAATTTTCGTAAAATTTAAGGAAAATCTACAAAAAATGAAGGAGATTTTATTAAAAATTCAAGAAGATTTCCCAAAGAAAAATAAATTCGTAGGACGTTTTTTTTTCGAACGAAAGAAAAGAAAGGGGGAGGGGGAGAACTGGTATTTGCTTTAAATTGTTTTACCTCTATAGGCATGATAATATAGGAGCGAAAACCGCGAAGAACTGGTGGGGACTTAAGGGTTTCCAGGAAACCCAAAGCGATTGCTCAATCGAAGGTTGACGTTCTGGTAAGGATATTTTGGCTTGATTTTGGTAGCAGAAGATTGCCCAAAATCGTGTCAATTCCACACTAAAATTACTTAAAAGGAATATATGTATTTTCGAACAAATGTTCAAATGTAGAATTCCATTGACTACAATATATATTTTTAGTTCGGGTCTTAGGGATCGTATTCATGTTTTTGATGCATGAATAAAGCTTCGAGAGAAAACATTTACAGCGTTGAGAATAAAAAGTTTATAAGAAAATATTCTCAAGACAATTTTTGCGCCCCTGTGAGCATTCGGTGCCTTCTCGAAAAGCTTCTACCAGCTGTATTCAATCAAATTGCTGCCCCCTCGTTGTAGGGGCAGACACTAAATATTGCTGACGAGCTATCTCCATGCATGTTCTATATATTGTCCAGACGCGAGATCCAGGGGCTCGCTCGAGTGCCAATGGTTGCGTTCGGGGTGAAGTCCCCGGAAATTTGGTCTTTTTTGTGGAAATTTTATGCGCTTTGGGACGACAAAAATGGAATATTACGTGCAAATAGTAAGTTATTAATCAACATAAATTTTCCCAGGGCCTAAAAAATATATTTTTTCAGAACGATTTTGGCGCCACCTAGAGTACTCGGCGCCACCTAGAGTACTCGGCGCCATCTCAGAAAGCTTCGTTGGGGGTAGTTCCCCTGGAACCCGCCACCACGCCACTGGTCAACATCCCTACCTGTAATATTTATATTTTGCATCCCCAAAAACTAGTGAAAACTTGTCAAAAGCAGAATTCTCATTCTTTCGGTTGTAAAGATCCATGGAAGTTTGTTTTCTTTATTTCGGAAATATCTTTTTTTATTTTCCGAATTATAGCTGTTAGAATTGGAGGATTATTTAAATAGGCTTAAATGAATTCCGCTTATTAGAAACACTATTGAGCATCATGCGATAGTCTGGATCCCGGACAGTATCTTCTTTCTCTGGGAAATAATAAGGTTAAAATTCTCACAGTTTGACTTTATCTCAAATTTGTTCAGCGTGTTGTGTCGGAGGCATCCCAGGTCGTCATTCCTGGGGACCACAGATGGTGGAACTCCTTCCCTACTACCCCCCCCTTCCGCCAACTTTTAAAAAGATGCTTAAGGTTGTGAAAAACACTGTTCTTCTAATTTATGCAAGAACTTTACCCCGTCCCCCTCCCTACACAAACACATACACGCGCGCACGCCAATTTTATGAGAGAGAATTACGCCCCTGGATGCCCCTAACATAGCTGTTTAGTTGGAATTCCTTACATTTGGGGCACAATGATTGGCATCAAAGAATAGCGGAAACTAAGGGCCCAGTCAACTTCCAAGTTGTTGTTCAAACTGTATTTTAATCTTTTCGTAATATGTACAATAAATTCAATTAAATAGCACAGATTGTCAGTTATGTTGAAAAGAAAGAGAACCTTCAGAAAACTACTAAATGCTTGCGATTAAAGGTTCCCCATGTATAACAAGGGACATTAAGTTTGAACATATATAATAGGATAGAAATTAAACAAAAGGAAAGAAAAATATAAAGTTACATAACAAATACTAGTGACAATACCCGCCTTCAAAATACACTTGACTAACAATGCAGATTATCAACAATATAGAAATGGTCTAAGTAGGATGATGGCAAGAATTCGATGGTTGGTTGGAGTGCCACTGAAGAACCATAACCAACGACATATACATAATCATATGCTACTTAAATGAAATCGCGATGTAATATAAGACGGACCACACACTTTCTACCAAGAATAATAGTAGGCAGATATCATTCGATATGAGAATGATTTGGTAAAGATGATCCAAGGGAATATTAGGCTGAAAGAACATCGGAAATATATTTGTACAAAGTCAAAAGGACAGATATTAACTGTATTATTCCAACTTTTGTTATGACATCCCGTATCAATTACGTTGGGCCTATGTTGGGGTAGAGTTAGAATAATTGATGTTAAAAGGATAGCTACATTGAAAACGGAGGGCGCAATTTTCGAGAGACTCACAAATATTCAGCAAAGCTTTTTAGCCCTCGTAAAGAGCTACAAAACTGGTAAATGAAAAAGACGCCCTCACATTAATAGCATATGCATGCTTTGTATGTTTTTACACAATAATTAATCGCTGAGAGATTACTATCCAAATTGATTTCATATGGCTGAATGCTTGATAGTTGGGTGAGGGCTAAGACAAACAAAACTTCACCCAACGTGGGGCTCGAACCCACGACCCTGAGATTAAGAGTCTCATGCTCTACCGACTGAGCTAGCCGGGCTTATACAAAATGTTGACAAAGGGGTGTAGTTGATATGGAAAGAGTGTATAATGTCATTAAAGAGATGTCGTACCAGCGAGATGTGAAATGACATCTCCCTGGCATGGCATAATGAAAAGAGACAATTTTTGGTTAATTTCATTCAATGTTTGTAAAATAACTTTAAATCATTGAGAATTTTTTCATTCTCGTCATGTTCCTTCATTTTGGGACAATTAGTTCTTCAAATTTCAGTAAATTTTCTTCAATTTTTGGGAAATTTCCTTCAATATTAATGATGTATTTTTCATTGTTTGAGAAATTTCCTTCATTCTTGTTCAATTTTGGAAAGTTCCTTCAATTTTCAGTATTTTGGGAATTTTTCTTCAATTTCGTGAAAATTCCTTCATTTTGGGGATATTTTTTTAATATTTAGGATGATTTTCTTCAATTTTATTTATTTTCGGAAAATTTCTATCATTATCGGAAAAATTCCTTCAATTTTCGTGAAATTCCCTTCATTATGAGGATACCATTTTTAATATTTCATGAAATTTCTTTCAATTTTCTGAAAAATTCCTTCATTCTTTGGAAATTCTCTTCAATTTTTGAGCTTTTTCAATTTTCGGGAATTTGTTTTCATTTTTGGAAAATTCTTTTTATTTTCGGGAAAATTTGCCCACATTTTCGTGAAATTTCATTCATTTTGGGGATATTTTCTTAAATTTTAAGAAATATTCTTTAAATTTCAGATTTTTTTTCATTTTAGGGATATTTTCTTCAATATTTGGAAGTTTTTCTTCATTTTGGGAAATTTCCTTTATTTTTGGAAAATTTCATTTATTATCAAAATAATTCCTTCCATTTTCGTAAAATTTCCTTCATTATGGGGATTTTTAATTTGGGGAATTTTTTTAATTTCTGGGAAATTTGTTTCATTTTTCAGGAAAATTTACATCCATTTTCATTCAATTTCCCCATTTTGGGGATATTTTCTTCAATTTTTGGAAAATTTCATTGCATTTTCGGAATTTTGGGGAATTTTTCTTCTATTTTCGTGAAATTTCCTTTATTTTCCAGATATTGTCTATTTTCGTGAAAATTCTTTTATATTTTTCGGATATTGTCTATTTTCGTTAAAAAAATCATTTTGGGGATATTGTCTTCAATATTTAGGAAGTTTTTCTTCAATTTTTTGGAAATTTTCATAATTGTTGGAAAATTTCTTTCATTTTCGGAACATTTGCCTCCATTTACGTGAAATTTTCTACATTTTCGCGATATTTTGTTCAATATTTAAGAAATTTTCTTTAATTTTCGGAGCAATTCTTTTATTCTGCGGAAGTTTTCTTCAATTTTTGAAAAATTGTTTTCAAGTTTTTGGAAATTTCGGCATTTTGGGGAAATTTTCTTCGTTTTTCGTGAAATTTTCTTCTTTTTGGGAATATTTTGTTCAATATTTAAGAAAATTGGCGGAAGTTTTCTTCAATTTGTTTTTAGGTTTTTTTTTTAATTCCGGAAATTTTCTTCCTAAAACTTTTGACAGTTTTAGAATTTTTCTTAAATTATCGTGAAATTTCCTTTATTTTGGGGATATTTTCTTCAATATTTAGGAAGTTTTGTTTATTTTTCGTGAAATTTCCTTCATTTTGGGGATATTTTCTTCAATATTTTGAAAAATTTTGTTCATTTTTGGGGAAATGTTTTTCATTCTGAGGAAGTTTCCTTCATTTTCAGGAAATTTTCTTTGTCCCTAGATTTAAAACACTGATTTAATGCAATTTCCTAAACGGTGCCATATAAACGGTTCATGCTAATTTAGATCTATGTGCACGTTTTACTTAAAAGCATGTTTTATTTTGGAAGGGGGTGGGGGAAATGTCCTTGTTCCCCAGTGACCCACCACGCCACTGATGTTGACTATACCCAGAAACAGTCTTTTCATTATGCCATGCCAGGGCTGCAGGGAGATGTCATTTCACATCTCGCTGGTACGACATCTCTTTAATGACATTATACACTCTTTCCATACCAACTACACCCCTTTGTCTACATTTTGTATTAGCCCGGCTAGCTCAGTCGGTAGAGCATGAGACTCTTAATCTCAGGGTCGTGGGTTCGAGCCCCACGTTGGGTGAAGTTTTGTTTGTCTTATCCCCCACCAAGCATTCAGATATATAATCATTAAAATCAAATCGGAAAGTTCTCTATCAGCGATTAATTATTGTGTAAAAATAGACAACGCTTGAGTACGCTTTTAAAGGTTGACTTGACCCATAGGCTGATAGGTGAGGCCGTCTTTTTCAATAATTCTTTAATCTGTTTTGCCTCTCAAAGTAATAAAATCTTATTTTATCAATATCAGATAACTATTGGTACAATTATTGGTGTTAAGTTTTGTAGCTCTCGACGAGGGTCAAAAAGCTTTGCTGAATATTTATGAGTCTCTGGAAATTTGCGCCCCCACCCTTTCCTCCAGGAATGACGCGCCCGACACCTAAAAAAAAAATTGAGGTGAAGACAAACCGTGATAAATTTGACCTTTTTATCCCCAGAGAAAGGATTTTCTATAGGAGATACTACAGATACTATGGTGCAGGTCGGGAAATGAAAACGGTCAAACAATGAAACCCGATGATCATCCCCGCATTTTAAATTTGACAACAAGTCGGAAAACTACTCTACCAGTCTACTGGCAAAATTCTACGTTTTCACATTGCTTCTCATGAATTTTGAATATTTTTTCTTCTAACAGCCAACACTGGAAAGTTGGAAATAGCTGGAACACTAAGAACTGTTTTCTTTCGGAAAATCTTAGTAACGTAATTCCCAAATTGTTGAAATTGTAAAAAAAGCTTGTAAACCTGCTGATCATAGGTATATAGGTAAAAACATAATTGTCGGCGAAATGAAACGGACACATTGAAAATTGCTTACGTGAACCAGGTATTGCATTGAGTACAGATTATGTAAGCATATATGAATATATCAGTATTTCATATAATTCTTCATTTACATAGTGCCAGGGGTGGGGAAAGTCGATTCTAGAATATTTTTTTTAGTAGATGTCAAAAAATTTAGTTATAATTTTGTGTTGCTTAATCCAACATAATAGTTGATCTTAAACCAGTACTTGTTGCAATCGAAGGATAAGATTTGATCTATTTAAAATTCCGTGACACACTTCTGTGAACATTGAAGTTCGGTGATTTTCCCATTTTGAGAGCGTTATGGATGTAGAACGCCCCCGAGAACGTCCAAACAAAAATCACAACTTGAAGGTATATAGGCTACAATTTGTTGTACAATTGACGACTTGTGAAAATGTGGCATTAATAGGACATCTTCAGAAGACCGTTTTCGTCATTTTTACCGAAAAGAGGATGTGTGCTTCATCACCTCGGTAGGTAGGAAGAAGTAGTGGCAATTTGGCTGGTTTTGATATTTACAGAACGTAGGACATCATCTGATCTCATCATACACGGAGAATGAGCATTGAAAGTGCGCCATAGAGTAAAAGGCAGCTACAGTATGGTCCAATTAAAAAGAAGTCCAAAACGGAACCCTCTTTGATGTTAGGCGAGGAACTTGCCATGCAAATTGTTAACATGTGCGATGAGCAACACTGATCAATTGCAACAATCGGTATGCTTTTTGAACGGAGTAACTCCCTTTTGGTATGGCTTAATCCTACTTGTGAAACGTTGACGAGATTTCAATTTAGAGAGAAGACAATTTCCCCAAAATGCCGAAAATGGAAGAAAATTTCCGGAATTTCAAGAAAAAAACTTTTCAAAAATTGAAGAAAATTTCCGCAGAATGAAGCAAATTTTACGAAAATGAACAGAATTTTCCCGATAATGAGGAAAATTTTCTAAAAATGAAGGAAATTTTTCAAAATGAAGAAAAGCTTCCTAGATATTGAAAAAATATCGCCAAAATTAAGAAAATTTCACGAAAATAGAAAGAATTTTCCCGTTAATGACGGAAAATTTCCGAAAATGAAAGAAATTTCCCAAAATTGAAGAATTATTTTTCCAAATGTTGATGAAAATATCCCCAAAATGAAGAAAATTTCACGATATTGAAATTCCCCAAAATGCGGAAATTGAATGAAATTTCCCCAAAATGCCGAAAATAAAGGAAATTTCAGTCACGAAAATTGAAAAAAACTTTTCGCGAAAATATCCCCAAAATGATAGAATTTTCACGAAATTAGAAGCAAATTTTTCCGAAAATGAAGGAATTTTCTGAAAATGAAGAAATTTCAGAAAATTGAAAAAACTTTCCTGAAATTGAAGAAAATTTTCGGAATTTGAAGGTAATTTTTCGAAAATTTAAGGGGAATTCCCAGAAATTGAAGAAGATTTTTCTTAAATTGAAGAAGATTTCTCAAAGAAAATAAATTCGTAAGCACGTTTTTTTTTTTCGAACAAAAGAAAAGAAAGGGGGGGAGGACAAACTGGCACTTGCTTAAAATTGTGTTACCTCTATAGGCATGACATAGGAGCGAAGACCGCGGAGATCCAAGGGTTTCTAGGAAACCCGATCCGATGTGTTTTGTGGTTTTGATAGCAGGAAAGGGCTCTAAAATGTTCTCACATCTATATGGGTGAAGCTGGAGGATAGCAGAAAATTGCTTAATCCAGGGCTGACATCCTGGAAGGGGTTTTTTGGCTTGATTTTGGTAGCAGTGTCAATTCCACACTAAAATTAGTTAAAAGAAATATATATATTTTGGAACAAATGTTCAAATGTAAAATTCCATTGACTACAATATGTGTCTTTAGTTTGGGTCTAGGGATGGTATTCATGTTTTTGATGCAAGAATAAAGCTTTGAGAGAAAACATTTACAGCGTTGAGAATAAAAGGTTTATAAGAAAATATTCTCAAGACAATTTTTGCGACCCTGTGAGCATTCGGCACCCTCTCAAAAAGCTTCTACCAGCTGTATTAAATCAAATTGCTGCCCCTCGTGGTACGGGCAGATATTAAATATTGCTGACGAGCTATCTCCGTGCATCTTCTATTGTCCAGGCGCGAGTTCCAATGGTTGCGTTCGGGGTGAAGTCCCCGATAATTTGGTCTTTTCTGTGGAAAATTTATGCGCTTTTGGACGACAAAAATGGAATATTACGTACAAATAGTGTTTAAGAAGAAGTTATTGATCAACATACATTTTCCCAGAACCTAAAAAATATTTATTTTCAGGACGATTTTGACGCCCCCTTGAGCACTCGGTGCCCTCTCAGAACGCTTCGATGGAGGGCAGTTGCCCCATTTCCCCTGCCACCACGCCACTGGTCAACATCCCTACCTGTAATATTTTACATCATCAAAAACTAGTGAAAACTCGTCAAAAAAGCAGAATTCCCATTCTTTCGGTTGTAAAGATTCATGGAAGTTTATTTTCTTTATTTCGGAAATATTATTTTCCGAGTTATAGCTGTTAAAATTGGATGAATATTCAGATAGGCTTAATTGAATTCAGCTTATTAGAAACACAATTGAGCATCATCGGGTAGTCTGGATCCTGGACAGTATCTCCTCTCTGTGGGAAATAATAAGGTTAAAATTCTCACAGTTTGACTTAATCTCAGATTTGTTCAGCGTGTCGAAGACATCCCAGGTCGTCATGCCTGGGGACCAAAGACGTTGGAAATCCTCCCCTACTACCCCCCCCCACACTTTTCGCCAGTATTAAAAAATGCTTAAGGTTGTGAAAAACACTGTCCTCTAATTTATGCCCAAAACTTTACCCCGTGCCCCCTCCCCATCCCCTCACGCATACACGCGCGCACGCAAATTTTGTGGAAGAGAATTACGCCCTTGGAATTCCTTACATTTTTGGTCAACATAATCATATGCTACTTTAATGAAATCGCGATGTAATATAAGACGACCTCACACTTTCTACCAAGAATAATAGTAGGCAGATATCATTCGATATGAGAATGATTTGGTAAAGATGATCCGAGGGAATAATAGGCTGAAAGACTATCGGAAATATCTTTGTACAAGGTCAAAAGGACAGATATTATCTGTATTTTTATTTCAACTTTTGTTATGACATCCCGTATCAATTACGTTGGGCCAATGTTGGGGAAGCGTTGGAATAATTGATGTTAAAGGGTCGGTCGCCAGATTGAAAACGGAGGGCGCAATTTTCGAGAGACTCACAAATATTCAGCAAAGCTTTTTAACCCTCGTAGAGAGCTACAAAACTGATAAATGAAAAAGACGCCCTCACCCATGGATCTAGTCCTTAATAGCATATGCATACTTTGTATATTTTTACACAATAATTAATCGCTGATAGAGAACTATTCGATTTGATTTCAATAAAGAAGAAATATATATATATATATATAAATATATAGCTGAAATTTTGATAGTTGGGGTGGGGATAAGACAAATAAAACTTCACCCAACGTGGGGCTCGAACCCACGACGCTGAGATTAAGAGTCTCATACTCTACCGACTGAGCTAGCCGGGCTTATAGAAACGAAAAACAACGGGTGAAATTTATATGAGTAGAGTATTGTGTATTACTCTTAGTAATTTCGTTTATGACCGTATATATATATATCGAAAATAACTCTTTTCGTTTCAGAGTTTCAGAAACAGATCAATTTTGGGGGAATTCTGATAGATTGCTTTTCAATTTGATATTGTCTAACCAAATTCTTGACATTCTGACTTTTCTGACCTGCTGAGAGAAACACTATTCATGAATAAAGGGGCACTAACCCGACAAGTGAGGTCGCAATTTTCCAGAGATTTATAAATATTCAGCAAAGCTTTTTGACCCTCGTGGAGAGTTACAAAACGTGTTTTAACACCAATATTTGTACCAAGTATATCTGAGACCGGGGGTGAGGGGAATTCATATGTGAGGTATATGTATATGTGCCGCCCGAGCACGTGCCTTTTTTGCACCATTTTCATAGTGCAGGTGTCTTTTTCACCCCAAAAGTAATAAATCATACTTTTATTTGTACTTCTTTTTTTTTCATTAAAATCAATTCTCTTTTTTCATCATTTTCGTAGTGCAGATCCAAAAAAATGAGGTTTTATTGTGAATTTTTATTATATTTTCGTTGAATACTCACACTTGCAAGTATCAAAATTGACTTTCATACTGCGGGTATCAAAATTGTATAATTTCATACTGCAGTTACCAAAGAATCTGTCATACTGCGGGTATGTTTTTCAGTTGGTGGGCTGCACACCCCTACCACTTTAAGTATGAAGTGCCCCCTCCCCTTAGATCTGAGATTCATTTCATCACTGTGAGAGGCAAAACAGGTCAATAAATATTTCAAAAACGTCACCAAAAGACGCCCTAGCTTATAGTCCACCTTTAAGCCACCGTTGGTACCATGCCCTTTGGGGGTTGGTTGCTTGAGGAGTTCTTTAGGCCCAACGTTAATCCCAACACTTGCAACACAAATAATATCTAATGCTGCGCTGAAGTTGGTTAAATGTGCATATCCAGCCGTTGGTTATATTAGTTCAACGTTAACTTGCCAGGCACACCAACATAGTACCTACCTTTGGCCAACGCTATAGCCTGATATGGGATTGCAATTTTAACAATTCGACAAAAAAACCAAGGTGGTTTTTAAAAATGGGTCCCACTGTGACCATAAACCAGGACTGCAAAAATCCCATTCCACAGTTCCATGAAATCTCATCTGGAAATATTTTCCTAAGCAAAAGGAAAATGACATTGCTTTTCACTGCCTAATACAGTAATGGATCCACTCAAGAGCACTGCTAGGCTGAAATGAACTTGTTCGCATCTGCGCAGTGGTGTAGCAAGGGGATTCGGCCCCTGGCGCAACCATTCAAACGGACCCATAGGAGAGTCAACATTCACCCCAGCCCCACCAGGCAGTGGTTTTTTTAAAGGGAATTTGACTGGGCGACCACAATCACCTCTAGGGCAACTGATGCGAGGCGCGAAGGAAGATGTCAATATGTGCACCTTCAAATTAAAGGAGATATTAGGTCTGACGTAACATATGCATACTCTTTATTTCATATGATTTTGTATGTTTTAAAAACTTTTATTTTATCACTGTATGTATGGGAGCAGCAGTTTTGTTAATCCAAGGCGAAAATCCTTGTCGCCCAGTGCATCAGAATTTTGTTCACTAAGCGATTAAAATTTATCACTGGGCAACTAAATGGTGGCCCAGTTAGTATCTTAAAAAATTCACTGCCACCATGATGGGGCAGGAGTGATCAATTTTTTATATTTGTAACCATTAGACGCTAGGCAATCGCACTTCCAGGCTTTCATTGGAATGGGAATTAGTGTAGATTCCTATTTTGGTGGGTATCAGGAGGAAAATTTAAGAACTTGGCAGTATGTATGCAAGTCATGAGAAAATAAATAAAATCATCATTATTTAAAAGCTTGTCCTCCAACACTTCTAATGCAAATTTAGTGGGCCCTCCTTCAAATTGAAAAAGCCAAATTCGTTGTCAAGATGAAGAATAGAGAGGGCACAACCAGATTTCATTCATATTTATCTCCGTTTAATATCAAGTATCAAATCTATCTCTTATGGTGGTACCGACTTATGTTTTTTGCTATCAGGACGGGCCCATCTATCTTTTGTATTGATTGTTTTACTTTCGGGTCCATCTATCTTATAGTTTTCAGTGGGCCCGACTTGTGATTGAAGGGCAGGTCATGATAGCAAAGGGACAAAAAAGAAAGGCCCATCCTGGATATGAAAATGGGCCTTCAAGAGTACACGGGTCCTGCTTGGTTACTGTCTGTGCAATTTAAATCACTACACTTTTGTATTGATATATTTACTTTCGGGCCCATCTATCTTATAGTTACTGAGTTATATCACTACAAGGCGCTTCGCCGGCCTGCGGGTAGCTTCAGCGGATAGGTGTTTTTGTATGGTACTTGTCACCGGGCTCCATTGTTGTTGGGTTTTTTTGCGAACAGCGGCATTATTAGCCTATACCATCGGGAGCAAGGGCGGTCGACAACTCCCTGCAATTAATGAAACCAAAGTGCTTAACTATTTTCGTCAGTTTTTGTATAATGCTTTTCAGATGTATGTTTTCGTGAAATGAAATGCCCTATGTTTAGGTTTCTTGGGCCTTTCCACGAGCTTGCATTCCTAACTGGCTCCAGTGCTGATTACCCCCTCCTCTTCCGAAACTCTAATTGACTTTGAAGAGTATTTCACATGATAATTTTCCCATCTCCTCCCCCTCCCCCCTCCCCCTCCCTCTAGACAATGTAACTAGATCCATTATCATCACATAATTAATCAGTTTTGAGATAAACACAAAATGCACAGTCAATTTACTTCAATCATCTTGGCACTTGCAATGACATTAAAGTCGCACATGCACATCATTTCAAGATCCGCCCTTTAGGCACAACTCCATTCTTATTTTTGCGGCCTGTGACATTTAAACCATGATAGTATGAAGGATAAGGTATGATCGGCCTTCGTAAAATTTTGTCCATTTTGTTTGTCAGTTTGTATGGCTGAGCTAAATGGGAGTTAAAACGATTAAATAACGTAACAAAACACACATGCTAAGTTTGGAAATTTATGGTGCTCTGCCTACCAGTGGAATACAGAGCACGCCTTGCATTGATTAAAGGGCGCATCTTGAAACCTCATTGGAAACCGTGCTACTTGAAAGTTGTCCATTCTACGAATCATCAGTTCATATAATCTTCTATCATTACAAATTCTCAACCACATAAACTTGAAAGCACAATGCAGTAAATTGCAACACAAACTAACATTGACTCAATTCAGACAGGATTTAATCAGAAATCTATAAAACTAATTTGGCGACGCAGTGTGTAACTTCTATATCTTTGACTTGTGTCTCCGCCGAAGTGAAATCAACGACCATCACCCCGATGTACGAAACCTCCTCAGTGCAGACGACATTTGGGACGACAATAGACGTCTCTCGAATGCATTTACCGGTCATCACCCACTGGCGGTTGTCACTAAGCTGCGGAACAAAACAGAAACATTTAAAGGATAAGCGTCGCATAAAGAGGGTATCTCGTCTGAAGAAAATTGTTTGACCGTTTAGGCCTGCTAATAAATCCGAGTAATACTAGTGACGTCACTTGGGCGGTGGTAATTGATTGGCTTGTCCGTGATTGATTGTGTTAAAATTTCGACCAATCAGAGACATTGGACTGTAACCTAAAATTTATCTCCACGTTAACACGAGTCGGGCCAAGATGACCCATCAAGACAGTTTGGTGATAAAGCGTGTCTGTTTCATACCAAAAAGAAGTAATAAAACAAAACAAGAAATGAAAGAGAAACTTGTGTTCAAAACTATTTTGTTATCCATAAAATACGTATTCAATTATCATCCTCTGTAATTCAGTCCATAATCTTTGTAATAAGCCATATCCCTAATAAATTCGTAATAAAAGTTGTAAAATTTACAGAGCAGGGACCACGAAGACGGAGGGGGAGTTATCATCCCCTCTCCCACACACTTTCTACTGTGCAAAAATTAAAAACATTGACTGGTTTTCAAGACAGTTTGGTCATAAAGCGTGTCTGTTTCATACCAGAAAGAAGTAATAAAACAAAACAAGAAATGAAAGAGAAACTTGTTTTCAAAACTATTTTGTTATCCATGAAATACGTATTCAATTATCATCCTCTGCCAGATGGTTTTAAAGCCCGATGATTCATTCGGTTAAAGAATCAATGAATCTTTGTAACTAAGCCATATCCCCAATAAATTCGTAATAAAAGTTGTCAAATTTACTTTGGAGCAGGGATCGCGAAGACGGAGGGGGGGGGGGGAGTTTGGAATCCCACCGCTCCTCCCCTCCCCCTTCCCCCTCTTCCCACACACACACACTTTTTACTGTGCAAAAATTAAAAAACTAATTCGGCAAGGGAGGATTTCACCTTCCCGCGGTCGCATGCTTTTTCTCGGCTGGGAAGTGAAATTGAGAAATTTCTTATATAAAATTGAAACAATTGGTAAAAATAACCTAAATTTGGATGAAATTTTTCAACAAATCTCACCAAAATTTAGGAAAATGAAGGAAGTTCCCCTAAAATTGACAAACAGTTCACCAAAATTCTAAGCAGAGTGCCCAAAAATGCACGGCGGAAATTTCCTTGAAATCGAAGAAAATTTCCTAAAAATGAAGGTAAAATTGAAGAGAAATTTTAAAATTCTTAGAAATTTTGGTCAAATATTTCAACAAATTGACAAACTTTTCTTCAAAATTGAACAAAATTGCCTACAAACAAACGAAGCAATGGAAAGTTATCAAAAATTGCCTAAAAATAAATAAAGTTTCATAAGAATAAATAACAGTTCACCGAAATTTGAAGGAAAGTGCCCGAAAAATAAACGAAAAGAAATTTCCCGAGTATTAAGGAATTTTCCCGAAAATTAAGGAACTTTCCGGAAAATCAAGGAATTTTTTCGATCAGCAGCAACGTCAGTGATGAAACCTAATTTACCAGTGCAATTTTCCACTTGTGACCAGGAAGTTTATTTGGTTCTTGTCCCTCCTCCCGGGCTCCTGAGAAGTGACCCTTTCTACGTCCCTGCCTAACACTATGTACATGAATATGATTGGGAGTTGTACAGGATTAATATGAATGTGATGGCGCTTTTTATTTTTGTCATGTACTTGTTCAGCCCCCCCACCTCCCTTCCCCACCACCACTTCAAATATTGCTCCGCGGTTCCTGTAGAGACATGGGTATATAGGAAGGGCCACCTCTTACTTCAATGGTCACCTCAGAGAGGTTCAATCTTTTTTTGATAAATTCCCAATTTTACCTGCTGACCGAGGAGAGAGCATGCAAAATAATTTCAGGGAGCAGCCCTATTCCTATGTTTCATACGTCGGTGTTAGGAATATGAAGAGACTTTCACAAATTTCACGAGAGAGAAAAATTGTCACTGCGTGAATTATTTAACACGAACCGATGATTATTGAACAAACCGTGAAACTTCGATCTCAGCTACCAAGCAAGTATTTCTCGTGTCTTTTCTTGGTTTCAGTATAAAAGTCGATGATTTTTGTCGGAACATTCCCCCTACCATGGAAGTATACAACTTTTGCACTTCTGGATTTTGTTATAGTTTTTCAGATAAAAGAAGTCTGATATCAAAAGCGTGTACAACTGCAAACATCATGGATGTGTCATTTGATAAGTAACTTCAGAGATTAGCATATAGCGTCATGATACAACACCGACAGATCGGTAAGAGTGTGAGAGAGAGAGTTGAACACACAATTACAATGACGGGGTCGTCGCCTGCGTATTCGATTATGATAGTGCAAATGCTATCACGAAACGCTTAATACGACCTGGACGAGAACGTAGGTACGACGTACGGACAGACACAACATCGACAACCAAGTCAATGTCCACGGCCTTTGATAACCAGTTGTGGTGCACTGGCGTGTCTACCCACCCCAGGATTGAACCCGGGGCCTCGTGGTCTGT